>VZTT01026366.1:34825-55853 GCA_013400855.1 Buphagus erythrorhynchus | reverse complement strand
ACTTGTGAAATCATATACTCTGAAATATGGTCTCTTAATTATCCCAAGATATTAATTATTTAATATATCAAAGTTTTAGATATTGCTAACTCATTTGGATGTGAAGGAAAATTACAGCATTTCGAGAGGTATTTGGAGAGATTAGATTAGCATAGAATAATTTTACTTTAAAGTTATGCATATAAATTGTGTTTCTTGAGCTTGAGACAAACAATGAAATTCTGAATGTTCAAAAATTTTATTCTAAGGAGTAGCTTGAAAAAAACAGGTACTAATGTAGTGAGTAGATTTAATAATATAAATCAACTGAGAGTTTAAGAAGAAAAAGGACTTGCAATGACATTAAATTGTCTGCAGTACCTGCATTTTAAACTGAGAATCTTTTTATGCCTTTTCATGGCATTTTACATATTACAGTCAGTAGTTTATAACACTGGGAAAATGGTATAACTGGATTATACACAAAATATCACGGTCTACATTTGAAAGAAAATAATCTGAAGGGCAGAAGATGAAGCTTTTTCTAGCACTAGGCAAAACAAAATTCCACTCAAATGAAGGGTTTTTTTTGGTTGATGTGTTTTAGTAACAGCAAGAACATGAGTGCACTTTTTCTACAGCTGATAAAAATATTTGAGTCCTGTATAATTCACCTTTTACCATCTAGGGTTTTAATATTTTTTCAGATCAAAATATAGTATTCTGAATTCTCGAAATCAAGAACATGCAGATAAGTGTTGAATAATAACCTATGTTATGATAAGCAGAGAAGAGATTTGATTTTAACTCTGTCCTGGGCTTGAAGAACTGAAACACACCCCAGTATGGGAATAGGTTTAATACACCACTGTATTCCCTGTATTAAAACTTCACAGTGCTTTGCATTTTGTATTTCTTGGGCAGGAGTTAAACGTTCCTCCAGTGCACTCAGCAAAACAGATCTTTAGCTGTAGGCATGTTAAACTGTCTTGCAGAATATAAGCAGTGCAAAACATAAGGTATTCAGTCCAAAGAGCCAGCCAGTATGTGCAGACCTCTTTTCTGCAGGGAGAATCCTGCACATGTATGCTGCAGACCGTGTACAAAAGATTCCCCTTTAACACTACACAATTTCAGATAACGCAGGATTTAATGCAAAGCCACAACTTTTTAGGGCTCCAACTCTCCCTCGCAGAAAGTGTCACTGTGTTCGGGCTGCATGTGTTTCTCGTCAGAGTTTAATGCAGCTCGTCTGGAACTGCCTGCTGGGGGAACTGGTTGTGATAATAAAAACAAGCCCCGAGTCTGACTACAGCTGATGGCAGTCATTTACCTGCCAGCCCATCTCCAGGAAGCAATCTTTTCTGGGGAAATGATGCGATTTTTGGCTTACTGAAATGAAATGGAGCACTAGCAGATGCATGACAGGGATAATCAATCACAGTGGCTTATGCAATACATGTTTTCCACTTTCAGACTCCAGGAATTTCTAGGCAGAGGAAGAACAAAGCTGCCACTGACATGTTTTAATTCATGTCAAATCTCTCTCTTTCCCTTGAGTTATGTGGAAACTATTCAATTCCTATGTTCCCGCTTTCTTGGTTGTTTTAGATGGAATAGCTCCACCCAGCTAAAGAGAATTTAGGCTGGGGAATTTCACTCTGTTGCTGAAGTGTTTTAAAGGTCCCATTCTCTGTTGTGGAAAAGAGATGATAGCATTTGTTGTTACTATTGTCTTTGCTGCACTGGGTGCAAGGCCAGTTTCCACACTGATGTTAACTCAAGTAAAATATAATGTGCATTTTTCAAGAGCAAGAACTCTCAGTGACTAAAAAGAGTCATGACAGACCATTTTTCCATTTCAGGTTGCTCTTTGAAAATCTTTAAACACTGCTAGCCAAGCAGTATTTTACCCTAAATTTTGGCAACTTTTGTTTGTTTCTTTGGTTGGAGAAGGGGCATGGAGGGCCTTAGTGCCCACACAGAGAGACTATTTTGCATTCAGAACAGAAGCCAAGAATGGTGGAGGTACTTGTCTTCTGCATTGTCTTAGATAATAAAACAGAAACTCATAAAATTAATCAGGAAGTCAAAAAGGGCTGGATTTCCAATTATGTCTCATTCACAGCTTTAAATTAAGGGAATTTTATAGACCATCTACTGTCTAGATCATTCTCCTATATACTAAATCAAGGGAAATTCAGCAAATAGCCTCAGAAGGAGTTCCAGTTTTCTATCAGGGTTAGGATATCAATGTGGCAGATGCATTTCACAAAATCCTAAATCATATTCATGTTCTGTCAGCAAAGACCAAAGATTCACTACCAAAATTTATGCATGAATGGCTGGGAAGGATGCCTTTGGCAAACAGATTGCAGCCAATCTCTATGTAATCTTTGAGTGTAATTGTATATTAGGAACACGTTTTTCCTTTAAAGATATTCTTCATGAAGTTGTCTGCTTTTAAAGATTAAAAGAAAATCCTAAATATTCATCATCCTTGGCAGCTGACCACGAATAATTTTTTCTCCTAGTGAAAGAATCCGTAAAGGTTTTAGATTAATTACTTTATGGCTTGCATGAACAGCTATTTTGTAATCAGTGGAACTATTGCATACAACCAGACAGACAGGACTTGCCTTATTTCACACCTAAGAACCTAATGAGCTTTTTTTGAAGTAATGCTAAATAGCACTTGGTTATGACCATCACTTGTATCTATTTTATTTTAAAATAGCTGCTTCTCTAATAAAGTTGTTCAAGAGTTCAGTGCATTGTCTGAAAAAGACAAATTGCATCTGCACAGAGAGAGTCTCCCATGCAGTCCACTTTGCTGGATTCATGTCTTCCCCCAGTTAAAATCCACCGCTCTAAATCTTTGGATATTTTTAGGTTGATATGACTTCTTTGCTCTTGGCAGGTGTGTATTTATTTCACCTTCCCATTTAACATGAATATGAAGCACTATCTAAAAAAAGCTGGAGATTTTAATCTCAATGCAAAAATCAAAGTTATTCTTTTAGGGGGTACAAAATGCTTGCACAATTCTAATCCTCTTGTACTAAGCTCCTTTTCAAGGACTGAAAATGAGCTGAAAGCTGAGCTAATTCTTGTCTCATATTAGGAAAATTATGAAAAGTGTATTGGGTGATTGTCACTTATGTCCTGCCTAACAACTGGAAGAGACAAAACAGCCAGAAAAATACAAACAGGTTCTCCAGGAAGAGACAGTTCAAGAGGCAGAACTTATTTTTCTCATTAAGTATAGACCTCGTCCAGAATTGATCTAAAAAGCATAGCCTTGACCAAACCCCATAAATATGAAGCCCTTCTGCCCATTGGCAAGTCTTAACTTTTCCATAACTCTTTGAATATGAAGGATATTTGTTTAGCTGTCAAATTGGCCTTTATTCCCATGGTAACTCCACCATCACTAGTTCCAGCTGGACAGGGCATGCGTCTGTCTCATTGGAAGAGCTGCAATATTTTGGTGGTGGCATTAATTGAATTTTCTATATCCATAAGTTCATAAGCCTCCTGAAATCAATGTATTCTGAGGGTGTGCTTGGTATTGTCCTATACACAGGCAGAAAGTTTCAGATGACATCACTGATGACACTGAGGGCAGGAATACAGCACATCTGTGTGTTCATTTGACAGCTCCCATCCTGCCCAAGGCTCATTTTCTGCCACTAAACCAATAAGTCTGCATTGGGCAAGTAATTTGACAATGATAAAGATTAGGGAAAAGAAGGGGAAGGAAGGCAAATAGTAGAATGATTAAAGAAAAGTAGTAGTTGGATTGGTGTAACTATCCCTCTCCAGATCTTAAGAATTGCAGGTTTGCATCTCAGGATATTAGGAAAGAATTGTAGGGGAAAACAAACAAAGAGAACAAATGAGGAGATAGAGAAATAAAATGAAACACTGGACCTTGGCCTTATCTGACATACAGGAAGATCTATGGTAACTAAGTCATGCAATCCAGTCAGAATTGAATGAGTGTCCATTAGTATAAACACAATAATATGAAAAAGAAAACCAATTAAACAAAACCATTATTAAACTGATTACTATAGTAGCTGAGTTGTACATAATAAATTCATTACTTTATTTATGCTGGTTTATTAGTCAGCATACAGGTTTTCATAGTTACCTATTCTACAAATAGGTACATTACAAATGATCAAAAGCCCCTAATACCTTGTGTTGTGGTAATTTTAAATTTTCGTCTTGTGTCTTGGCATTTTTTTAGGGTCTCCCAACTTTAGTAGCCTGTAAATACACAAGTCTGGTATCAGGAAGAGGAATATGCTGCATGGATTTTTTTTAGTATCTTCTTTGGGTAGTCCAACATAGTTGTATTTATGTTTAATGGCATTCATTGAAGTCCCTTGTGTCCTACCACTTATTGTACATAGGCATGTTTGTCATCAAAGGTCAGTTGAAATATGGGATAAGGATGTGAATCTAATTGAAATATTCATCTAAATTTCATTACTTGGTACTAATTTATTTGCAAAACCTTCATTATTTAACAGGACAAGATTTAAAAAAAATATTCGTATAGATTTTTGAATGCTTTGAGAGCTAGTCCTTTAAATCTTCCAAAAATAACATCTTCAGGGACAACCTAACTATGTGAGAATTTCATGCCAGATAAGAACTGTTTTGAAAACTTACTAAGTATATAAACAGAAATATATAATGAAGACCCTGTAACCAACATGCATAAGATTGATGTCCTTCATGAATGAGCTACTTAAAGCTTATTTTTGTGCACTTAGCCCCCCCAGCCTGGACCACAGAATCCAGACTGCAGCTCCTGCTGCCGAGGTGACTTTGGAGTTCGACTCTACCAAGGGCCCCCAGGACCTCCCGGGCCCCCTGGGATGCCAGGTAAATACGAAGTTAAATTCACTTCTTTATCAGTCTAATTGCAGGCCATAAATTACAGGTTATTCTATGAACTATCAGAGAGTGGTTCAAACATCAGTATTTGAGGACAGATTCAGGAACAAGCTTTTCTGTAATTTCTGTAATTTCAGGGAAGATGGATATTTTCAGTTATATTCTAAGATATTTTCCACTGAAAACCTATTTATTATTAAAATTCAGCTTTCACAAGTTCATACTGAAAGTAATCTTACTTCATCTCTAGGGAAAATTGGTGTCTCTTGAAACAGCATGAAGCTCCTAATAAACTTGGAAGAAATTGTTCACTGGGGCTGGTTATTGTGATCACCTTTGTATGTCCAGCTGTGTTACTGTGTACTGTATTCAGGGGCTTTTCTTCATCTAGCATACTGCTAGCCAATATTTTACACAAATACAGATGCTTCTGCTCTCTTACAGAAATTCCTTCACTTCCTTCTTTGATCTTGTCATTCATAAAAAAAATTCTTTCTTTTCTCACATTAAAAATGTGCACAGAAGAACAGCACACACAAGAAAAGTGTATACTTTGATCTGATACTTGATATGGAAATAGAAGAGACTAGAGAAGGGAAAATGTTGGTTGCATGCTGGTGTCAGTTTGTTACAGCAGCTACCTTAGGGGATTTGGAAATCACCACTTCTAAAGCAGAGGTACAACATAAATGAACAGGTCACTGAAAGACAGACTTGTCTCTTCTTCAAAAGCTTACATCTTCTGTTATCATAACAAAAATGCAATTCAGTGATCCATTACTTATTAATAAATTGTTGTACTCTTAGAAGCAGGATACAATTTTATACTAGATACACATTTTCAAGGCTGCAGTGAACATACTGGGGGGTAGCCTTGTCCTAGTTTTGCCCTTCTGTCGTGTCTCAGTCCCACTTTCTGTCACTGCAGGGTACCACAAACGTACGTCTGGCAGCAGCCTCCTGCACCCTGGGGTGGTTTCTGTCTCCTTCATTTGCTGGATTTCATGTTGTTGCGCCTGTAAGGGGAACAGCAGCAGTTGTTTTTTCCCCTTGATTGAATCAAATCTTGCTTGTTTCAGAACAGACTTCTGTTCTGAACTGGTAGAGCAGTTCTGGCTTCACATAAAGGATCATTCTTGTTATTTTTAAGAGCTGCAGATTCCTCTATCCAAACAAAAAATGTGCATAATTTCTTTCCCTATTTGGCTTCCTTGTTTGAAGGTTTTCTTTTCCCTTTTCTTAATAGAAAAACTCTGAAGGAACACTTCATCATCATATTTGATCTCAAACAACGCTATTCTTATAAATTTGTAACCAGAGAGAATAATCAAAGAACAAGCGTGGCAAGGAACCTAATTTCAATTCAGGTAGAATTAGAACAATGATTACATTAATTAATCCCCTGAGCTGAAAGATCAGGCTTTTGCTGCAGGAGGCATAATAATTGCTCAGTGATTCTAGCCAACTTTAAAATCCTGTCAGCTGCATAGACATTTGCTCAGTAATTTAGTCAGTAAACACCAGGAAGTACATAATATTGCAGATGTATGAGTATGTTTTGTAATGAGTCTTTTTCCTCATTTACTCATAGTAAGCCACCTCAGAAAAGCTTAATTATAAAAATTTTGCCTTTCTTTAAATCTAGGACTACGCAATCAAACGACAACTAAGCAGCACCCTGCAAATGCACACTGTCCAGTTTTTAGCACAGATTTTAGCAACTTTAATGCTACAACCATTCATCACCTGTGTGGATGTGTTTTAAAGACAGCAAAATCTTATTCAAAATTATCTTATCCTATCATGATTTACTTAATTTACCAGGAAATTGGTTTTTATACTAAAGCAAAAGCAAGACTACTTCTGCAGGCTTCCTAGTATGTGTCAATAGAAAGTGGCTTTTGCTTTCCTTGAGCCTTCTGTCTGCTGAGGTCTTCTTGAACATCTCCCCAACAAAGCAATGACTTGAGACACCACCAGTTCATACAGCAACACCAAGGCAATTTGAGGGTTAACTCCTAAAATCTATGTCCGTCTGGAAACTTGCTCACCAAAACCTTTACTGTCAACCTGACTACACAGCAGTTTCTTATCCATTACAGTTCAGCCTGGGGTTTATGGCACTGAAGAGTACCTGTGTTGCAAGCTGGTGGAAGAGGACCCTGTCACACTTACTTGTTAAAATACAATAAATTATTTAAATAAAACAGAAAGTCTGTTTCCTTTCAGGAAATCATGGAAACAATGGAAATAATGGAGCAACTGGTCAGGAAGGAGCCAAAGGTGAGAAAGGCGACAAAGGAGATATGGGACCAAGAGGAGAGCGTGGCCATCATGGACCCAAAGGCGAGAAGGGTTACCCTGGGATTCCCCCAGAGCTACAGGTACAACATCTCTGGCTTGTATTGGCTGCAGCAAATCTCAGATTATGGTTTTCTTCACTGAAAAAACAGCACCTTATTACTGTAAGATACTTAAGAAGCAAACCCCCCTGTAAATTAATACTGTAGCAGGCATACACAGCCTTTGTCCTTACTGAAAAATGTGCTCTGCCACATCTTTCTGGAAAAGAAAAGCTTTAGTCAGAATCCAGCTGAGAAATAGGCAGGAAGAAACATATATGCTTCCCTTTGAGGGCAAAAAGCCAGTATCTAGGTTATTAAAGGAAAATAGCAGGGACTATCATTTTCCAACCAAGCTGTATCACATAAATAATTGCACTTCTCACAGCATATGGAACGAGTAAAGGAGTAATTTTTCTCAGGGCAGTCAGGCTTTGTGAGATTCTCAGAAGCACACGTATCCAGCTCCTCAAAGTAAAGGTTCAAAATTTTTGAATGCAGTAAGAGTCCCCTAGTTTAAAAAAAATACCCCTCGGTAGTTTTCTGTATATTTATATGTCTAGATACTTTAAATATGTTTGGGGCCATGTAGGTTCTGCCTATGAATGAATAACTCAAAATCCAGATGAGCATTTAAATATGGGTTCAAGCCTGAGCCGTTGAGCTCAACTCTTATATTGGCACAATCTCACAGCTTTTGCATTAAAACTTCTTCAAATCTCAGGAATCTGACAGATGTCAGAGAGCTTGTGTATGTGTATATATACATACATATATACATACATATATACATATATATTCATATATATGCAGATATATATAATATATGCATGTACAAATATATAAAATATATATTCACAGTATAGCTGAATACCTTATAAACATGCCTTTAATTATATTTAACATATGTCCTTCGACTATATTACAATGAACTACCACTATTTTTTTTTCTTACATAAAGACAATGGCAGTCATGTAATTTAAGATAAGTTATGAAAAAGGATGAACAACAAAAGCTCATATTGTAATATCTATTTCCAATACTTAAAATTCCATCACTTCTTTTAACAGATGTGTTTAAAAATGTTTACAGTATAGCATATTATTTCTTACCATTATACTCAAGAATTTAAAATCAGTGGTGGTATAGTGCAGAAAACACTTTTGAATACAATACTGTTTTAAGTACAGGATTATTTTGAAAAACTTGGTGTATCCATGTTGACCTGCTACTTCATAATGAGACCTAGGGAGAAAAGACGTATTTTTCTGCTGTTCTGATCAGCCCACAAAAAGTAGCTCAGGGTCAAAGAGACTGTGAAATGGAATCTAGACAAAAGCAATAAATTCCATCAATCTGCCACTGCAGCTGCTTTCCTTTAATACACGATGAACTTTGATGTGATCCTGGCTGAGAAGCAAGACATTAACAATTTGCCGTCACAGAAAATGTATCCATGCAGGGGTAAGGAAAATCAGCCCAAGCCTTCAGCTCACATCTGGAGCTCCTTAAATTTCTGAACAGATGGCTAACGATTTCCGTTGTTGGATCCAGACTTTCATTTGATTGTCTGTTTTGGTTTTGTTCTGGTTTGGATCTGAAATCAAAAGGAGTTTGGGCTGGTTTTTTTTATTTTTTAAATACCAGCATAGCTGGAATCTCACAAAAAAAGTGATTTTTGTGATGGGTAGTAACAGCTGCAATTGAACACTTGTCATTTAAGAAGTTGAGATGGAAATAAAAAGCCAAGTCTCTATGTAATCTTCTGGCAACAAGGTGCAGCATTTCTGATGCTACCCAATTTACTCATATAATGGTGAGAGGATGATAGACTTACAGAAAAGGTCACTCTCTTCCCTGACCAGGCCAGCTAGCAGTGTGGTTCCCTGTTATCTTGCTGAGGTAATTGAAATTTTCTGGTATGGGATGTTTTGCACTGCCTTCTATGAAACATTTCTGTGGCAAGGAGTGAAACATGAAGCTGAAGCACAGTCTTCATTTTCTTATTTTCCCCTCTTGGTCTCCACCACCCTCTGTTTTCAAGACTGAGGGCAACTGACAAGATAGAAAAAGCATTGAATATTGAGTCCCAGCTGCTGCACTTCCAGAGGATCTCTAATAAAAGTGCTTCATATATCTCTAAGCAAGAAACACCAATCTGCATGGATTTTACTGAGCATTGTTTATTTTCACACATGCAGTTAAAAGCAATATCCCATTTAAATGCATTGGGGAATACATCAAAAGTATATAAAACCCTTTTGTCAGAAACACCATCCATTTCAATACTAGGTTGCTATTGCATCATTCTAGCAAGACTTAAAAGTAAATAAAATCTGAAATTAAGGTCCTGAACTGCAAACACTTGACCATAAACTTACTTTACAGTCATGAATAGTCCAATTGAATATGAGAACCCTAGTCTTCTTCCAGTTTCATTCAATGAGAGTTTTGTTAACTTGAGTTTATTGGCCTTGGAGCAAGCCCTAGGAGAACGTCTCTGTCAGGAAAATAAACAGACTGCAAATACAGGATAAAATCTGTACCTGATTGCCCTATACATTTGTTTTTTTGTGAATGGCTGCCTGAATAAGAACTGGATTTTTGCAGGTCGCGTTCATGGCTTCAATGGCTACTCACTTCAGCAACCAGAACAGTGGGATCATCTTCAGTAGCGTTGAAACCAATGTTGGGAATTTTTTTGATGTCATGACTGGGAGATTTGGTGCTCCAGTGAATGGTGAGCATTTGCAAAACAAAATAATGCAATTATTGGAGCTACAGGGAGAAGTGTGGTCAATCAGGATGAGGCACTATTTAACTGCCTTTGCACTCTCTCTGCATAGCTCTTGCTGCCTACTTTCCAGAAAAATTAACTGAAAACTGAGCAAGCCAAGAGAGGTCTTGCTAGCCAGTGAGACTAGTGCTGACACACAGGCAGGAAGAAGAGGCATGGCCAGAGCTCGGGAGGGAGCAGGACTGTCTGCTTTGCTGTGGCTCTTAGCCCTTCAGCCACTATGATGTCAGAACCACGGCCTTGATGTTGTAGCAAGTAGCAGCAGCTTCACAGTTGCCTCCTCCACCTTCTGCCTCCTGTCAATCTCTTCATCCCCATCTTCCCCCATACCAGTTCAGCTGTGAGCTGACGTGCAACAGATGTGTGGCTGGAAATGAAGCATTACAGTTCTTCATGGGTTATTTTTCAGCTGCATCAATCCCTGCTCTTATGCAGCTGTGATGCAGGAAGAACAGCCCTTGCCATATGCAGAATTAAAATTAATCAGATTTTGGAACACTGTAAGCAGAAGCAAATTATCTGCTGACAACTAGAAGGCATCTTTGTCCACAGCTGTTACGTTTTCTAAGTGAGAAGCACAAATCTGCAGCATGATTATTTCTTTCTATGAAGCAAACAAGTTGTATTTTATAACCTTTTCAGGGGTGTATTTCTTTACTTTCAATATGATGAAACATGAAGATGTGGAAGAAGTGTACGTGTACTTGATGCATAACGGTAATACAGTGTTCAGCTTATATAGGTAAGTAAAGGGCCAGGCCGTTTTAATGCAAAAAACATTTGTATGGATGTGACAGCTTGCTCACATTTCAAGAAATATAAAATTGCTCATTTTTGGAAGAAATTCTCTAGGGTAAAACAACCAAGAAAAACTGTTTTATTTTGCCATCCTCAGCTTGCATATTTGGACCTTACACACCACAGATGCTGGACCAAAAATTCAGCCTTGATCACCATTTCCTCAAACTCAGGGGAAAGGAATTAGCACTGCAAGTCAGGGCTGGAATTCAGTGGTATCATGCTGTCATTCTGCGAAAATGTATCTTCATCCTCAATTTGCTTCTCAGAGAAATGAAATAATGAGGTGTTCAGTGACTAGTTACAGTCTTGTTAACACAAGGGCAGAGAAATTTACTTTAAATTTGGAAAGTGTTTAAGCTGCAGTAGTAAGGATGAGTAAGATGAGTAAATAGTAAGGATTTCATTTACTGGCCTTTTTATCATTAGCACACCACTACAGGCTGCTTCATCCCCAATAGATCTTTTCTACAAAAGTGCTTCATTTCTATTCCCCCTGAAGCACTGATGTCAGAAAAGGCAAGAGGTGGAAGAAAGGGGACCAACACTCAGACAAAGCCAGGAGGTTAGCCCACATCAAATGTATCCAGGTTCCAACGAAAGGCTCAGTATGGAGTAAGCTGCCTGTCTCTGCTCACTGCCTGTGCTGGGAGCACAAGAGCTCAGTTCACATCAGCCTTCTGGCCTGGAGGCATTTAAAATTAGCTGGGATAAACTCAAGGGGAAAAAAGCATCACAGGAAACCTGTAGTGTTGTGATCAATGAGCAGTGTTTCATTTTAAACAAAAAATTTGTTCCTGTGTCCTGGAAAAAAATAAGTTACAATTCCAGAACTTCAGAAAGGAATGAAATAATGCATTTAGATAAGGTGCAAAATTTGACAAGGAGATCAAATGCAGAAAGTTGCCAAAATTTCCTTATGAAGCTGAAAAAATGTTGGCAAACCCTTCAAGAAAGTTTTGCTCAGGATGACAATGTACTTCTTGGAATTTTTTTTGGTTTTTTAAGTTGTTTGTTTTAAAAAGCTGACTTGTTAAAATATTCATCCTTAGCTATGAATCCAAAGGGAAAGCAGATACTTCAGGAAACAGTGCAGTCCTAAAACTCGCCAAGGGAGATGAAGTTTGGCTGCGAATGGGAAATGGAGCCCTCCATGGGGACCATCAACGCTTCTCCACCTTTGCTGGGTTCCTTCTTTTTGAAACGAAGTAAAAGAAGGAAACAACCCAATTGATGTTTATCTTAAGAAACAGCTTTTTTGGAACTGGTATATTTCACTGGACTGTGAAATAACATTGTAACATTGGAGGATCAAGAAGCCTTGTTTGGATGCAATGTGCTGCTATTTGTGTATCAGAGATGAGCTGAATACATCGGGTAGCTGACGCAGATTCAGAGTATGTATTATCATCTGGGTTGCACCTATTTAATCATTAAATGTTGCTAGTGCTCTCTTCCCCAAAAGTGAATGAAAAACAAAGGAAAATTAGTTTAAGGAATTTAAAGAGCAGTTTACATAAAGTCAATTTAATCTCTAAGTATACTTTAGTTAAATATATGTCAAGAATTGAACAACTGATCCAAAATTTTTGGATCATTTATTCAGTTCTTCTTATATGTTAAGTTTGCATCATGGAAACAGGCCTGAATGTATTATAAGCAGGTTTAGGTGAGACCAGATCTAAAGGAAGAAGTTTGTACTGGATTGGAATGAGCTCAAATCAAAGGAAAAATATGTGAAAATATAGATGTCAAGGATTCAGGTTTATTGCATTCCCATCTCAAACCTCTGAAGATGTATCTGGTGTCATTTCTCACAGATTTTTAGCACATATTTATGCTTAGTCTCTCTCTCTTAGAAGAAGAGTGTCAGTAGTTCTTGCCTTGGTAGCAGCTTGAAGCTAAGGTAATTTAGTTTGCAGTGTGAAGGGGATCAGGCAGGGGAACTGTAATGTTTCCTCCTAGCCTTAGAATTTTTACAACCTGATGTAACCTAATGCAGGGTGTCAAAGCAAAGGCATATACGCTAGAGAAATCAGGATTCACCAACAGCACAGAGACGGACAAACTTTGTGGTGTTTGGAGCTCCTTCAGAATGATGTACCTTATAATATTGCATATTTACTTAACAGTGAAGTTGTTGAAACGGTTTTCCTAGCAGCCTTCCAAGAATCAGTATTTCAGGAAAAGCCATTGCAAAGCAGCAGCTAAGCCAGTTCAGTATTTAAACTGGTGAAAGCAAATTCTAGATGGCTTAGTAGTTCTGGTCCCAATACACTGGCCCACTTTTCAGCATTCACTGGCTTTTCAAAATGTGAGTACCTGAAATTCTAACTGGCTATTTTCATTTGAATAAGCACAAAAATCAATACTGAAGTTTGAATGTATCTTGTTGTGCTTTTGACACAAAAGTTAATGAAATATAAATTCCTTTTTACAGGCATTACATTTTAATCAGATATTACCTGCCATTAATGTATAATGAGAAGGCGGGGTTGGGAAAATATTTATTTGAAATTCTTTTATACTAGATACAGGTATCAGTAGCACAACAATAGAGCAAATGAATCAAAATCTGCCCTATGAATTTTTATGTCCTTGTACACGTTCCTAGCGTATATAACCACATCTTATGAAGAAAAATGCATGTTGATACTTGATGATTATGACTTGTGTTTTTTTAGATTTATGCATCAACCACTGAAAATATTAGCTTTAATGAACTGTTGTCTGATGAGTTTTTATAATTTCTTTATGAACTTGGGTCAGGTCTGTGCCACATAGGTTTTCAAAACCTGAGACCATGTTATTTCGTTAAGCTTACTTTGTAAAACGTACATTTATCCAATAAAGATTAATGGTTACAAAGCTATACTGGTTTGTTCATATTTATATTTACCAAGGACATTATCATTTGGAGACAATAAAGATATATTTGTTATTTTTAATATGCTTTTCCTAAGCATTTGTTTTGCTACTGAATGGGAGAAAGCCAGCATTAAGGATTAAAATATATTTATTTTACACATGTGTGCATATATATACACACATATATACATAACATTTAAATCTGTAAGTCTTCCTTTAGAGACTTACTCTTCCTTTGTGACATGTCCATTTTAAGCCATTTTGGTTGGAATGGAGCACTTAGTACTGTACAAAGTAGGCTAATTTTAAGCTCCTTATTATCTACTGTAATGACCACAACTATTTTGTGTTGTTTTCAAGAGTTTTGTGCAACTTAGCCTGCTAACAGGGGAAAGTGACTAAGAATTACCACAAAAGCTTCTTTGACGAACAAAGTGTAGTTCCAAGGTTAAAGCTAAACAGTTTTTTGTATCAAGATTAAAACTTCCTAGGTTTTGACTGAAATCTCACCAGTCTTTTCTCTGCAAATCACTGCATGCAATCTCTGCTGATTGTCACAGAACTTTACAAATAAATAGTTAACTTACATATATATTTCTTCAAAAGAAGAAGGAAGATATTTCAAAATACAGCAGCTGATGTATGTGTGTTTGTGTGTGTGTGTGTTCTTCTTTAAAATTAACAAGCTTTTTATTCAGTAAATCATGTGAAATATATGATTTTTTTTCTCAGAAATATTCATGAAGATTAGTCATCTTTCCATTGCTGCTGATAATTGAAAGACTCTTGCTTAGCAGATGCTCAAGACAAAATGTCTTCTGCCAGAGACTTTCATCCTCTGTTATAAAATACATGGTATCTTGTAATTTGTATTACAACTGAAAAGCCTTCTGGAAAGTGCAAAGCTGTAATTTGGAGTATACTCAACGGCTTCTTGTCTTTGCTAAAATGAATCTATATCTCTCCCCCTCCCTGAGCTCCCAGATTTAACCAAAACTTGGCAAGACCCACAAGTCCCTTCCTGCCATGA
Source organism: Buphagus erythrorhynchus (assembly GCA_013400855.1). Taxonomy (NCBI): domain Eukaryota; kingdom Metazoa; phylum Chordata; class Aves; order Passeriformes; family Sturnidae; genus Buphagus; species Buphagus erythrorhynchus. The sequence continues at coordinate 41,127 of VZTT01026366.1, read as the reverse complement.
GAGCTGTGGTTTGGTAGGTGATAATTTCCACCTCTGTGGTAGGCGCTGGCATCCTGGCAGCTGAAAATGCTTCTCAACACAGAGCCAAGTTGAGCTCTGCCCTGTGTGAAACACCACCCCAAATCCTAGTCCTCCCTTCCCCCAGAATTCCAAGGACTGCTGTCCTTGCCTTTGACATCCTTGCAAGGCAGCAACTCTCATCTCTAGCTGTCATGAGCACTAATTGCTGCATTTTGCAAAAACAGGGCTGCATGTGACTCAGGAGGTGCCGGGTGCACCCCCTTGGCAGGGGTAAAACACAGCTTCTGTGCAATAAAAACGTAACTAGAACAAAACCAAGCTGTGAGAAAATGTTACAGGTCTAGGTCCCAGTTTCATGAGTGGTATTTAAAGAAATAAATTAATCAGAACTCTGTGAGAAAAGAAAGACATTTATGGTTTTACTTTCAGAAGTTAGTCCATGGCCCGACTGACTGAAGAAACCTTTTAGACTGACAATAATTGCAGACTCAGCCTCACTGAAAAGCCTGTAAGCCAAAGGGAAATCTTTAAATAAAGTAATATTTTTCTAAAGAGAGAATAAGGAACAAATCTTACACTCAGATCTTTCATCTTTCCCTCTCTTTCATTGAGTTTCCTGTGTTGCAACCTGCTGGTTTCTGAAGCAGTTTTTAATAAAAGTGAATTTGAATTAAAACCTTTTTTGCCTCCTTCTTAGTTCAGATTATTAAAATGATTCTTTAGTGCTCAAAACAAAAAAAAAAAAAATCACACAAGGACAAAAGATGCAGGGAGTCATTGAGTGGTATGTGAAAACACACAGTTCTTAATTTTGGTGAATCAGAAGCAAAGTTCCTCTATTTTGCAGTTAGTTCTGCTTCGACAACCAAAGAAAATATAACCTGGGTGATCGGTTTGGATTTAAAAATCTGAGGCAACAAAAGGCTGTCATGCTCAGATACCAGTGAAGAAAGTCACAAACTCTAGAAACTATCCTCATAAATTAAAAGAACTTGACAGAAGGTGCACTTCCTAGTATGACCAGGTTTCCTCTTACACCAAAGGGCAAGAACTCCTTTAGCTCTCGGGCAAAACCACACACTTTTAGAAGGAATTAGCACATCTGCAGCCCCCCATTAATTTCCAGTCTTCTGCCACTGGACTGATGACAGATGTTGACATGAAAACTTTAGGATGGCAGTGGGAAAGGCTCGATTTTGTGCATCTGCATTTGGAATGGAGCAAGTTATCCTCCATGAACACATTCACAGAATAATAAAACCCACATGGGGCAAAGTTTTATTAAACAAAGAGACTCCTTGTATTAACTGGTGAAAAATTGCACAAATGGAGGGTTATTCTCCTGCTTTTCTGGAAACAGTCCACCAGACATTAAAAAAAAAATCCACAAAAAGCAGTGTTTTAAAAGAATCACATTGCTATAATACCAAGAGTGGAAACATCCATGTTCAAATTATCTTTGACATCTCATCTTCTGTTTCCTGTGAATGTGTCTCATAGTGTGTTCCTCCCATCATCTAGTCACATGTTACTTCTTGGCCTTGTCCAGCAGCAAGAATAAGATGCTTGCTGAATAAGAGCTTGCCCATATACTGGAATGTGATAGGAAGAAATGGATATATAAAGCATCTTCATTCAAATGTAACTCCATCCAAATGTACAGTTAACAAAGTGACTTTACTGTAGAAAATAGTGCACACTAACATGTAAGAAAGATCAGCAGAATTAAATTAACTGCAACTACCTTAATTTTAGAATAGTTTCTAATAGTTTTTGTTTATTTGTTTTTTTCAATCCCAGCAGTCATTTGACAGAAAAACACTCCAGGTTCTTACAGCATAGTAAAGATGATGAAAGTCAAGGAAGTCTGCAAAGACTAGAATTTCAGGCCAGGAAATTGGAATTCAGATATTGTGCCATTCTGCCATGTGCAAGTCCTGGTCTGCAGCTGGAAGCACTGGATGGAATTTGATTTTTCTCCTGTACATTTTTTAACTAAAAAACAATAGAAACATGGTTGTTTTACAGAAAATTTTTCAGATACTGCATCACTTCAGATCAACATTTTCCTTCCTCCAAGACTACCTGCTCCTCAGAATGCTTGTTCTGTCAAATTATTAAAGACTCACAAAACAAATAACACATATTGGTATACCATAAGACACACAGTAAATGGCTCATGGGCAAGATGATGGAAATAGTTCATAAAAATAAAGGTTTCTCAATCCATCATTCTAGCAATGCAGGAGAAATTGTCTCTAGTGAATGTGGCAGACAACACTGTTTGGCAGGAAGGGCTCACTGGAGGTAAGTTTAGGGCAGAGTGGCTAAACAGTAGCTCATGTGGTGTCCACCTCAAGCTCAGTATTCAGGTAAATAAAATGTGGAAATAATACCATTTTAGAGTTTCCAGCCCCTACGGTAGTGGTTAATAATAAACTCACAGGAAAGTATTTATTTTCTTCTGATTACCAAAAATAAAGATTATCTACATAAAGTTTCTTGCCATTCATCTAAATCATGAAAGCTCAATAATACCATATGCTGTGTCTCAAATGAAAGAAAAATATTTTGCTTCAGGTACAAGGGTTGAGGTCCAAAGTACAGAAACCACCATCACAGGCATCAGTAATTTGTTTTCCTACTCACCAGAGCAACAGGGGGCAAATTTCTGACAAAGTAAAAGCTAAAGGCAAAGCCTGTTCTGTACAGCTGAGACAGATCACCACCTCAATGACTAACTGGACTAAAAAAACTTGCAAACTGTAGTTTTTCAAGAATAAGTCTATTTTAGTGAACAGGGCACCTTTTACAATTACTTTCTGTGGATGAGACAGAGCTTTTATTTCTAAATCTAAAATTCATGATCTCAGACAGACATAAATTTTCAAGTAACACGAATTCACAGCTGCTTTAGAAGGGTATAATGATCTCAGGATAGATTTTTTGCTGCTGAGTGTACGCTTGGGAGAGCAGCAGTGTGCAAATCCACATTCACACAGAAGCATAGAAGCACAGAAAGGCAAAGTGATGCTCCAAGATGATGAATCTATTGAAATGGCAGAGATTAGGGTGCTGGATTTGGCAAGAATATTGTACAAGGGACAGTGTGTCTGTCACAACATTACAAGATAAGAGGTTAGAAATGTGGAGTATCACGCACACCATCTTTGTGGATATTAAGAAGTGTTATGAATGGAGCACAGCTTCTATTCAGGCAAAGTATAAGTGAAAGCTTTGGGATAAAGCAACCATGTTTGAAAGCTTTGACAAGCTTGGGACACAGAACTACCATCACAAATTCCATGAGAATCTCTAAAGTTCTCGGCTTCAGGTTAATGCAGGTATTTTTCAATTTACTAGAGAAATTTCACCTGCTACTTACTTTTTCAGGCAATTTTAGCTATCAAGATTTGAAATATTATAACAAATATAATTTTTCCTTCTTCATTTAACAAAACCAATAAAAACAGTACAGATATCAGTATCTCTTTAGCCATGCATTAAGATGGACTAAATAGTAAACAATATACATATGAAAGAGGAGAATCCAGAATTTGTATACAGCTGTAACTTCGCCTTGCTGCCTTAGTATTTTTCCAAAGGATAAAAAATGTATGGGTAATTATAACCAACAAATCTGAGACCAAATGTCAAAGTCTGGCATGCAGTCCATATTGCAAAAGTGCCTGCACCTCTGCAAGAAATGTTGATATAACTCACAGTAAGGATAATTTCAGTCTTTTAACACTGACTGTGAAATACACATTTCACAGGATGACACAGATAGCAACTCACTGATGTAATACAGTAAAGCATACAAAAGCACTCTGACACAGTGTGGATTCAATCCCCAAACAACTCCTTTCCTATACCCATTACCTCTGCAATGATGAATTCTTACGCCCTCCTGTTTCCTGCTGCTTATTAATGAGAATAATATTTCTCATAGAAATGAGATGATGAACATAGATGAACATCACACTGTTTCTACTGCAAGCCGATGGTAGAGAAGATATCCCTGTTGTTAACATATATTTTCTACTGGCCAACTTGCTGCTTCAGGAGAGTATGCTGGACTGAAATCATTAGCCTTCATCTCATGGTTAATTAGAATATCTGTTTCTCTCTCATGACTGTTTATTTTTTGGTTTGGTAAAATCCAATTTTTCAAATTGGAATTAATGCTCATAAAATGCTGCCCTCACCTCCCTGAAACTGAAATAACTTAATAGGGTTCTGACTTAAATGTTTCTGCCACAGATTACCCACTGTAATTCTGGAGGACAACTGAACAGCAGGTGCAAAGACTGCTCAGTTAAACCATAGCAAAATCCAGACATTATCCAGTGTGTGATTATGGTGTTATTTAGATGGAGTAAACTAAAGAGCATCAAGTGTAATCAAAGGTGACACAACAGAAATTGCCTGTTTGTATTCAACACAAACTCCACGACCTGAAGGTGTGAGGGGACAAATGAAACTGAAAATTAGTCAGAGAAACACCGTGTCACAGTAAAATCATAATGTCTGTGAAAACAAACCCTTATATGATGGATAACAAACAAAACTAGCCAGCTTCATTTGAACAAAAATGCAAATACTTTTCTCCTGGCCATTTCTTGTGGGTGGCACCATAAGAGTGGACATAATCAGTGCCTGGCATCTGCACAGAAAATGAAGGGTATTCTGGCAACAGACCTGTTATTGTTGAATGAAAAAATTCTGCATTCATATTAGCAGCCTTTACACATCTTCGTAGTCTAACCAATTTGAAGAAATGTATAAAATGAGCATGGGATTGATATTAAGGACTTCTTTGTTCTGTCTGCTTCCCAGTAACCTCAAATACTGGGAGCAGGGCGTAAGTTTGAAAAGCTGTGTCAATACAATGCCAAAGGTTTAATTACCCTTTCTGGATTTATGTCTGTTCCTGTAAGCAGCTGGTGCTGCAAGAACAACAGGGCCAGACAGCCATTTCTAAAGAAACACCTGGTGAAAAGAAACCCCAAATTTTCATCATGTATCCTGCTAATCTCCCATTGTGGTAGCTGGGGGTCTCAGGTGTTTCGGTTTTGGCCCATCCAGGTGCCCGGGCACGGCTGGAGCCCCAGGCTGAGAAATGCTGACCCTTTTCCTAAAGGCAGGAACAGGGACCTGTGGCCCGGCCAGGGGACTAGCTGGAGCCAGCAACACTCAACCTCAGGCTTCTGTGATAATTGATAAAAGATTCGTATTAATCACAAAAGTATTGGGGTTTGTATAATCCAGAATACTAAGGTCTGAAGTGAAGCATGGACACCAGAAAAGGAAAATATACGTTTAAATCACCTTGTTATGAATATTATGTTTTCCAAATAAGTTGTATCGACTACCAGCTTGCAAAATCAGACTTCCTGATAGTCTTTCCTGCCTTTGTTTGATCAATGCTGCCTTTCTCAAGGACCAGACTTCCCGATTTCACTGGTAGTTATCTACAAAGGCCAGATGGTTATCTGTGACTGACTATCGCCCAGAGACTTTGTGAATTTGGATAAGGATGTTTATTCGACCACCACTGCTTACCTGGCAAAATTATGACAGCAAAAAAACAAAAATTATTGATTACAACGAGAAACCATGGCCGCAAACCAAGGTTCGATGGAGTGTGGAGTGGGCGGTGACCCCTCACGTTCCCCAGGGCTGCTTGCTCCGTCCATGTCAAATAAAGCAATCTAAATTTTGCTGAATATAGGGACTTTTGTTTCTCATTTATGACACTTCAAAGGTTGGAGATGACGATGTTGGAGGTCTTTTCCATCCTGAATGGTTCTGTGATTCTGTGAGACTCCCGCCTCTGTAAGGGTGTAAAAGCCCACGGTTTCCTTTGTTTGGGGTCCCTGCATGGAGGCAGCAGATCGCTCTGGGTTTTTTTGTTGTTTGGTTATTGCATCAGGATTAAATTACTTTAAGGATTTGGTCCGTCTCAGCTATGGGAGAGCTGGTGTGACTGTGAGTGTGAGGGGCTGTGCAGCTGCCAAGGAGCCTCAAGTGGTGTGAATCTGACGGCCAGGGCGCCTGGCTCCCGCATGGTCGGATAATGGAAGTCTCCACAAGGGCGTGCCGACCGCAGCAGCAGGCGAACGCCCACTCCTTCTCACTGCGAGCCGGGGCGCAGGGTAGCGGAGCCGCCGCCGGCTCTCACGGGCTCGGGGTGAAGAAACCCCGGGAGAGGCAGGGCCGGTGGCCCCGGGCGAGGGGCGGCAGCAGCCCGCTCCGGCCCGCGGCGCCGCGCGAGGGCG
>VZTT01026366.1:21861-34744 GCA_013400855.1 Buphagus erythrorhynchus | reverse complement strand
CTTGGCGCTCGACCTGAAGCGGCCGCAGGGCGCCGCGGTGCTGAGGCGGATGTGCCGCGGGGCGGACGTGCTCATCGAGCCCTTCCGCCACGGTGAGGGGCCGCGGCCGCCGGGGAACCGAACAGCGCCGGGGCGGCGCTGCGGCCGCGGCAGCCCGGGCCGCGCCGTGTGGGGCGAGCGGAAGGTTGAAGCTGTGGGGCCGCGGGGTGCGGTGCTGAGCCGCTCCCCCCAGTATGTGGCCTCTGCGATACTGAGTGGGAAGCGGGCAGGGAACAGCTTTGGAGATGTATTCCTGTCACTAGGGGCTCGGGCTGTGTGGCGGATTTGTGCAGTGCAGCCGCCATGTGAAACCGCAGGGAAAGGCCGCCGAGAGCGCTCAGACAGGGCCGTGCCCTCGGCCGGGCTTGTGGCGGAGCAGGAGGGTGTCGGAGCCGAGGGGTCACAGCGAGATTGGAGCCTTGGAGGAGCAGGAGGGTGTCGGAGCCGAGGGCTCACAGCGAGCTTGGAGCCTTGGAGGAGCAGGAGGGTGTCGGAGCCGAGGGCTCACAGCGAGCTGGGGGCACTATCTCCTGTGCTGTCCAGGCCTGCTGCTGAAGTCCAGCTCACGTTAGGGTTGCCGTGCAGGTCAAAGTTGGAGTTTACAATTCCTTTGAAGGCGACAGATCTGGCATTATGGTTACACATTTACAAAGTACTTACCCCAGGGAGATGAATATAAGAGCATGTGCTAAATAGAGTAGTATGATTCTGTTATACGGGGTTACCCTGATTGAGGATCAAATCCACGTTGTGAACTACAGTCTTCATCTTCAAACATAATATTTAATTTTAGGAAGTTGATTTTTTACAAACTAATCACTTCTTGCCAGTCTTAAATCTACTTCATGTAAACCTTCCTTGTGTATTTGCAAGTACTTTCCATTTTTAACAGGTTAAAAGTCAGGCAAATTTTTCAAATACTCAATTACAGAATTTTTCAATTTTTCAAAACTGTCTTTTAAAGAAAACTTTTTGTTCATTTTTCAATTACAGTATGCATATTTACTAATTTACCGCACTTAGGGGTGCTTAACATCTGATTTTCAGTAGCAAAATTGATGCAGTTTTAAGATCTATAGACTTTTCAGATTGACCATGTTCCCTCCGTTTATAAGCCATATACAGGCACTCACCCGATGGTTATGTCAGTATCCCCTAGTGTTCCTTGAGGATTCTGTTCTGTTAGGAAAAATGCCATCAAGGTCAGGTTGGACAAGGCTCTCTGTGCACAAATCTATTTGAAGACTTCTCTGCTCCCAGCAGGGGGCTGGGCTAAGTGTTGTTTACAGGTTCCTTCCAGCCCAAAGCATTCTGTGATCATGCTTCACTGAGGAGCTAGCTGAAATGTTTTGGGGATTTTAAAATTTAGAAATAGGAGGCTGTATCAGTTAGACATTGCACATCATGGACAGATTGTGTGTCACAAATAATTCCTCTACTTCGGAAAATGGGTTTATTCTTACCTTAAAATTGTTTTAGTCTCCAGAAGCTGAGCAAAAAAAAAAAAAATGACGCTAAATTCCACTTCTTCCTTGTAGCTAATCTCCTGGTTTTTCCTTACAAATTTTGTTTTCTTTGGTTTTATGGGCACTTGCTGAGTTTTTTACTCATTTGGAAGTGCAGGCAAGTTTGTAGCGAGATGTTAGGTTTTAAGGGCCTGTAAGTGAGCTAGGCAAATCTGTGACCCATCGTGAGACTGCTGGAAAACAGTGAGAAGGTGAGGGCTCAAGTGGCAGAACAGTTTCTTTCAAGACATGTGTGACCTTACAGTAGTGACTGAGACACCAGAGGGATTATTTGTCATCCTTTTTCCATCTGTGCATTTGAAAATCATGTACTTTGTCAAACTTCACTGCTTTCTTCTTGACAGTCATCACTTGTCACTGCCCAGTAATTAATACAATAGAAATGGATCTTAATGAAATTGGCAGTGTAGTAACAGTATGGATTAGTTTTGTGAAACAACCTGGAGTAATAGATTCTGGGGAGGAACAGCATTGAAATTACATTATCCCTTTCCATTCCAAAATATGTGGTCCTGCAGTGTCAGTATAGATGATAGGTAAAATGACCAAGCTGCACTGAACCAGTAAGAGAGTATAATTTATTTGCAATTCAAATTTCTTCTTTTAAAACCACTGCTTTAGGACTGCAAGATTAAAATTTTAGCCTTGATTTCTGTAAATCTGTGCTGATTCAACCATATGCCACTGATTTCTAAAAGTTCCTTGTTCCCTGTATTAAAAAAGAACACATTTACTTGTTTGTGGTTCCTGCAGATCATCTGTGGAATAGTGCCATGGTCCATTCACATCAGTGAGTTAAAACACACAGGAACATGAGTTACTGAGAAATGGTGACGAAAGTATATTCCAGTGAAATACAGATGAAATTTCAAAATTTTTGATTTTAATATGGAAAATGTGAGAGTTTTCTCTCTTTCATTTTTTGTTGTTTTACAAGCCTTTGCTGGCTTTCTCTTTCATCCAGTGGTAATGGTTTTCTGTCAGTCTTTTGGAGAAGTAAAACAGGAAAAAAGGCTGAAAAAAAGACCCCTAAAGCCTAATTTCCACTTGGTTTATATTAAAAATTCATGTAGTATGTTGGTAATTTATAATGTTCCTGTTGTAGCATGGACACTGGAGTAGAATGTGCTACTTCATAAAGTGCAGTTGAGTTCTGCTGTTGTATAATCTAACTTTGAGCCATTATGTTTTGAGTATTATTAAAATTAAATGTGAATTAGAATTCCTTGCTTATGTCTTTTTAAGGTGTCATGGAAAGACTTGGCCTTGGCCCAGAGGTCCTTCTACAGGAGAATCCCAGACTCGTCTATGCTAGACTTACTGGGTTTGGCCAGACAGGAAAATACAGCAAGGCTGCAGGTCATGACATCAATTACTTGGCTTTATCAGGTAGGCTGTAAAATTTCCTTTTAAATAAAGTTCCTTCTGTCCCTTTGATCAAGACTCAAGAACTTATTGAAAGCAGATAGCTCAACATTTATCTGAGATGCAGTCTGATGAAACAGCTGATCTGAAGTGTTTCTGTTAATGAAATGGGGCTTTCCTTTCACTGTGCTTTTCTCTGATGCTTTCAGTCAGCTCTAGCACTTTCCTAGCCCCTCTCTAAACTTCCTCACAAGTCAAAAACTGGGTAGAAGAAATGAGGATATTTTCTGCCAGGTTATTAAGGTGAAGCAGTTCATTGAGGGATCCTACCAACCAGTCAGCACAAGAGGAAACATGCACTGAACAGGCTATTGTTTTGCCAGCAGCAGTGAGCTGTTATAGGCTGGATCAGCACGTCTTTCCAGGCTGTACATTATTTTCCTTCCTTTGTGCTATTCTATCTGATTAAAGTATTCAAATATTTATCTGAAGAGAGGACTGAATATTTTCTTCAGGCCCTTCTCCTAGTAAGTCTGTATACTTATAATGCTGAAAGGGCTGCAGATTATTTTGTGTGCTTGTGAGCAGATTTTTTTTGAGCAAAGAAAAACTAGACAGGGCAAGACAATTGAGCTCTTGTGCTTTTCTGCTTGTAAATATGTCTCCACTGATACCAGCGGAAAGGAAATAGACTTCAAATAAAGTGGAAATGCTACATTTCATTGCGGTTTTGTGGACATTATGCTGGTTTTAAGTGGTATGATTTTACAAGTATGCAGTAGCAAACAGAAATACAATTACACACCTCTGGTGCTGTCCATCCATGCATGGCCCTGCCTTCTGCTCTTCACACTGCTTCTGTCACTGGTGCTTCTCTGAGCCTGTGAAGGAGGAGAGAAAGTAGCCCAAAAGTTCTTGGCTTCCCACTGGATAAACTAGTTCTTTCAGCCCCAGGGAAGGGACAGAGCAGAGGCAATGCAAACCTGGTGATCTGCTATCACCTACTATGAGGAGTCATAGTGTTGTGGAATTAAATTTCTTTAGGGACGGATTCAGTCTTTCCTCATGGAAAATTTTTATAGAGTAGAAAAGATTTAAGAAAAGATGCTTCATTTGAAGCACTTTTGACTTCATGTCAAGATGATTTCAAAATAGGGTATTTTTATCTATTATTAGTGGAGGGAAAGACTCAGTACAGAAACAGCATGGTCTACCCCTACCTTAGTTTGAATTACTTTCTGGTTTACAAATAGAATATTTTTTTTCTCTGGAGCTAATTTAATCAGTAGTGTTTTGATTAGTGATATCTTCCTAAAATAATTTTGCTTGAAATATCACAGATGGAGTTTTTCTGCCAATTAAAAGGAGATAGAACAAGGTGTTTGATAGGTGTCTTTCCTCAAAAATGAGATCTCATATTATGAGTATTTTCCTAATCAGCTTTGGCTTCCTTGAAGTAAAAAACAGTTTGTGTTAGGAACTCTTAAGAAGTCAGTATATTAATTCTCTGGTGCCTGTGACAACTTTTCAGACTGTTAAAAGGAAGGTTTTAGGCAGCAGCAGGGGTTTTACTCCTGCATTACAGGATTTGGAAACCTTTTGTACTGTGCACTCTGTTGCTTGCCCATAGGAAGTGCATTAGACCATTAGTTGACTAAACAGAACCATGCAATTCTCAGGAAATTCTGACCATTTGTTCTACAAGTCTCAGCCTCAGGCCACAGACATAGGAGAGGGATGGTCACACTGCAGTTTCTTGCTTGCCCAAAGGGAAGTGCTGTGAGGCAACTACAGAGAGTAAGGTCACAGTAATGAGGTTGTTCAGGATGGCAGAGAAATGCTGACAAACTCAAAGCTCTGACTGAAGTAAACTGGCTTAGCCTTTGCTCTAATTCCTTTCGTTTCTGCATAATTGCTGGCATAAACATAGGTTCCCTGTGTTTACATTGCATGCAATCAGACATAACCTTCCTGTGCTAGTCACCTGTTCTTATATGCAACCTTTTTTTCCTAAGGATAGTTGGAGAGGGAGGATAGGACTGAAGCACAGTTTTCAGTGTGAGATCCTTTGTTATGAGTATTAGTTCATTTATTATGAGCACGTAAGACTAGACATCTGCATTTTTACTTCAAAATATTCAAAGAAGAGCAGTTTATCAAAGTGGCTTTGAGACACATTCATAATGCCTCTTAATTCATAATGCCTGGGCGAGATTCAGTGCATGTACAAAGTACTAATATAGAATTACTGCACACAGGGTTGGGTTTTTTAAATAAAATTTTGTTCCTATGTAGTTAAAATACAAGTATTTATCTGTGATAGTTTTGTTAATCTCTTTAATTAATTACATCTTCACTAATGTGATTTCATATATTTTTAGTCTTTTTTGAATTAAAGAGTCAGCCAAGCCAAGCCAAGTCAGAAATGGAAAACATTGGAAGATCCCTTTATGCCGTATTTATTTGCATAGATTGAAAAGAATTAAACTTTAATTGTAGAAATGAATGTTTATAATTAATTTTATGCTTATCTTTGCTTTGTTTTCTCTTTTGTCAGGTGTGCTGTCAAAGCTGGGTAGAAAGAATGAAAATCCTTATGCACCTGTAAACCTTCTGGCTGATTTTGCTGGTGGAGGTGTCATGTGTGCACTGGGCATTGTTATAGCCCTCTTTGAACGTGCCAGATCTGGCAGAGGGCAGGTCATTGATGCAAGTATGGTAAGCTTGTTCTCAAGGAACTTGGGGTTTCTTAGGCTTGCTTGGGTGTTCTCCTACTCTAATTCTGGGGAAGGGAGGAGACTATAAGGTTTAAAATTGAGAATTTGGGAAAGGAAAAGTAAGTGATCTCATAAAATGGCTATTCCTTCACATGCAAGCAATTTTCATGGATCACTGCTGCCATAACATCCTTATGACATGGAACACATACTGCAGCCTCTCCCTTCTCCCTACTTTTGCCATTCTGCCTACTTCACAAAGTATTAGCTGTATATATTTGAAGAATAAGTGTGATGTTTGGAGATAGAGTGTATAAAAAACAACTGGCTTTTTGGGTAACAGCAAAAATGACAATACTGTTGGAATAAAAATTGCATTACCTTTATTCAAGATGCATTTTCTTATGAATTCGTGACAGGTCATATCTTATTTAGAAGCACTGTTCCCTGGGAAAGTTACACTGCCCACGAATCATTGCCAGGAAGTCAACGTCAAACACTTTTTGAATGTGCTGTAAAATAAATGATAGGCTAAATTAGCTCAATAATAAATACTATGATTTTTTCCACTGGAAGGCCACCCACTTACAGAGGAAAAATACTTATTTACATTTATCCTTGAAACTTAATGTTATCTGCAGGTGTTGTTTCTTTCTTGTTCTCCCATTTTTAAAGAATGTTGCAGTTAAAATTTGACCTCCCTTTGAGGCATTGTACAGTGAAGACTAAGGTTTAGCCTTAAATATAAATTAAAAAAAAATACATTAATTGAAACAAATCCCTTTGTTGAAGTGGTCTTGAAGAGAGTAGAGCAGCAAGAGATGTTGGACTTCAATAAGTTTTTGACAAATTCACATGATGTTCTTAGAAGCAGTCCGTGGTATTATGGTTTAGATGAAAATTTTATGGAAACAGTGCCAAACAGGACTAATGTTTCTACTGCAACAAAAGTTTTTAGTAGTTGAAAAAACTTAACAAGTGGAGTTCTATAGATATTTGTTGGGATTTTTTTCTGTGTTTTCTTCAATAAGCTGAATTATGAATGAGTGATTGTGTTTAGTAAATTTACAGATGATACACATATATGAAGGACTACAAGTATGTTGGAGGTGGATTAGAATTGAAAATTACCTTTTCAGATTGGAGAACTGGAAAAACTGGCTGCCATTCATGGACATTGCTGCTCTGTAGTCCTCTGTATGCAGAAACAATTTGCTGCACAAATGCAGTAAGAGAACAATTGGCTAAAGTACAATCCTGGGGGTTTGTAGTAGTCACAAGCTGAACATGAGTCAACAATATCATGCTGTTACAAAACACATACTGTATTAGGAGGTATAGACAGGAAATAGAGCCAGCAACGTTTCTGAAGCAATTATTCTAACCTATTAAATGTTTTTATGAAGTCTCAGGAAAATAATGTTTCAGATGTTGACCATCATCTTTCAACAAGTAGCACAACAAAAATGACTCTAAAAAAATGAACTAAAAGAAGAATTGAAGGAGATTGTGTATTTGTGAAAGAAAAACTGTGGAGAATTGTGACAGCTCTTCAAATATTGAAAAGTATACTTCTTGTAGTGTGTAGTACCACCAAATTTTCCCTATCATAGTTCAGAGAATTAAAAGAATTTGTTAGAAGAAGAAGAATCAGTTAAGTCTGCTCATGTTCTAATGGAATTTGTGGCTCATTTGGAGTGGAATGTGGGTGGAGGTTTTTTAAGGCCTTAAAAATTGTCTCTTCCAATTTTTTCTTGTCTCATCATAATTGTAGAATTTACAGTTCCCTGCTGATGTGCCTGGTGACCTGTGAAATGGATGGAGTATTGTCCAGCATCACAGGATGTACTTTACCTGGCAATTGGTTCTGTTCCTTATTTCTTGAATAGACTTTCAGTGACACAGTTGATGAAAATCATACATGCATCATCAGTAGTAAAGACTGCAGTAAATTGGCTGGTGGATGAGCCTGTTTTTACACTTAAGTGTTTTTTTGTAGAAGAAAATATTCTAAAAATCACAGCACTGCAGCATTTCAACTGTTTTAACACTATTTTTTGTTTGAGAGACCCTTTACTTAAGCTGTTGTACAATTTAGGTAGTCTGAATATGTTAATGACTCAGACACATGGTCTGAATTTTCTACAGTAGAAATTGCACTGTGCAAAACGCAGGACACTGAGTCCTGCATGTCATCTGTCTGTCTCAGCAGAATTAAGTGCCTGGCCTGAATTGATTCCTGCTGGTTACTGGCTCTTCTCATTGACTCTGTAGGGATGGGATCATGGCTGTCTTGCAGGAAGCCACATAGTTGCCGCATGGAGCGGACACTGCAGTGTGACACAGTAGGCACAATTGTGCCTCTGCATTCTTGCCACACTGGAATAGAGGCATGTGAGTCAGGGACACAGTTTGGGTTCACTGGAGTTTCAGTCACAGAGCCTTCTGCTGATGGTAAGCATCTGACTGAGCATAACTCACTCTTTGTGAAAAGACAGCCACAGGAAAGCACGCTGGCAGTGATTGCTTGCATAATAGTCTCATGGCAGGAGCATTTATCAGTCCAAGAGAAAACTGAGGTTCCAGGTTTTTCTCAGCCTGGAGGTACTCAAAACCAAAACTCCCACATCCTAGAAGCCTTCGTCAGTCACGAGGACAGTTAGGTTGGTGTGGATTCATTCCCACTTTTGTTTGAGCTGTTCTCAGTCTGTGGAAAGAACAGGCGGCTTGCGGAGCAGACAGGTCACCCATTGGGGTGATGCCTCTGGATTTTTGTGCCTGCTTTGGAGACTGGAGATGTTCTTAACATGAGGAGAAACTAAACACATAACTTAATATAATCATTCCATAATTAGACTTAAGTGGAGCCTCCTCTCCATGTTATCCTTTTCATGTTGTAAAAGAAGATGACCACATTAGTGAGTATGTGGTGTAATTTTTACATGCCTTTGGAGGTCTGGTGCAGATGTTAAGGCACTTTTTTTACTTGTCTCAGAATTGCAGTGGGTCTCAGGCAGAACCTAGCTGGCCAGTTGCCCAGACAGGGATATTTCTAAAGTCCCTGTACCAGTCAAAAACAGATGTGCTGTTTTATTTTAAGTGTTTCCAGGGTAAGTAGCACATAGCTATTGTATAGATGTTGACTAAGAGTTTCGTCAGCACCGCAATCTAATTTTCAGTTAGGGCTTATTCTTATATTTTCCCTTTCTTTTATTCTTAATTTCAGTGCTTTTTGTGTAATGTTTTTGTTAATATGAGCAGTGCAAGATCAGATCATTAGTAAAATGAACTTTTTTTTAACATTCTTGCAATAATTTTGCAGATATGTAGATGAAGATATGCAGTATTTTCTCATATGAAAGTACTTTAATTGACTTTAACATGTGACAGTGAGGAGTAGAAGTATTCCTGTCCCTGAAGCAGTACTAGAGAAGAGCCCAAGTAACACACACTAAATGAAGAAGCCCTCTTGACTGCATACTTCAGCAATTTGCATGTTTTAAATTTTTGCATAGAAGGGTGTAAGCTAATAGATCTTTCTATGATGAAAATTTAGTAGCCTTGTTTTTTTGGTACAGTATCTGTTCTTTTCTCTATAGACAGTATTAGGTTTGTTTCATGCAGCTGAAAATGCATATATCAAGTGCTACTCAGAATAATACAGCTCAGGTTTTAATCTGTTCTACTGGAATGTTTCTGGCCATACACTATTAACTGGCTTATGTTTGCTTACAGTACTTTCAATACAATTGAAAGAAAATTAATTGTGCTGCTGAGCAAAACTGTAGGATATGATTTTTCTTAAAAGACTGGCACAACCTTGGTAATTATTGGAAGGCTGAACAAACTGAATTTTCATCTAGGTGTACTCCACATAGACAAAATTTTGAGGAGTGATTTGGAATGGGATTACTCATGTTTTCTACCTCAATATTCATCAGACTCTTGTCTATGTAGTGATTACTTTGCTATGTGTGTGTAGCTGCCAGTGATGACAGTGAGAGAATAGTTTTTGTTTTAACTTAGTGTTGGAGATTTTATTTGATTTCCTTCCAATTTTCTTCTAAAAATAAGAAGTCTTCCTATAATCAGTATATTTAAAGGAGATAAAAATTTTGTGTTTATGGGACTGGTACTGGTATATTGTTTTCCAGAAGTTTAGAAGGTGTTGATAGTTGTCAGATGCTTAATGTTGTATAGAGTCAAGAAGCTTGTCCCATCACTTGAAGTTACTCACTCATTGTGAACATCTAATGACTCTAAACTTGCTAAATGAGGAAGCTTTGTGCATTGAAACTGTTTTATCCATCTGAAGCTGCCTTACTACATTTATGCTCTTTCTTACTCTCTAATTCTAAATGATTTCACATACGCAGTGTAAACAGTAAGTGAAAATTTTAAGAAATGAATCTGCTTACCAGAGATCCTGTCATTAAAAATCCTAGCAAAGGGCAGGACTGGTAGTAGCTTTTTGTTGTTTTGTTTTATACAGAATTTAGGTAACATGACAACTAATTTACTGGAGCTTTTATTTTTTTTTTCTCTAAATCTTCAAGGTCGAAGGAGTAGCATACCTAAGTTCTTTCTTGTGGAAATCACAAAAAATGGGACTTTGGAACGAACCTCGAGGTGAAAACCTGCTAGATAGCGGTGCGCCTTTTTATGAAGTCTACAGGACCTCTGATGGGAAATTCATGGCTGTTGGTGCCATTGAGCCTGAATTTTATAACCAGTTAATAAAAGGTGAGTAGATTAGAGCAATTGTTTCGTAACAACAAGGCATGGTTGAGTGAATTCTTTAACAGTTGGTTTTGATTCATGATGCATGGTTCACAGAACCACAGAATCACTGGGTTGGAAGAGACCTTTAAGTTCATAAATTCCAATCCATTCCCTAACACCTCAAGTCATGGCACTAACTGCCTCATCTGGCCTTTTTTTAAACACATCCAGGGATGGTGACTCCAAAACCCCCTCAGATGATTCAAGTACTTTTAACACTCTTTCAGTAAAAATTTTTTTCCTAAAAAATGGGAAATGTGATTTCTTAGTAAAAGCCAAACACTTCCTGAAGCTAGTTGGGTAGTTGTGTAACAGCTTAATTTACTTTCTTTTTCTACCCATTAGTTTATATCCTTTGCACACTCAGCAATTACACTTAAATTGAAAGTTTTCTTTTGGAGTTATTGTAATGGTAGTCTGTGATGTGACTGAAGCACTAAACAACTTTTTCTGGAAATCACTTTTTTCAAATGATTGTTATACTTAAAAAAGACCTAATTCTTTGGAATTGCAAATAGAATTTCAAGCAATTTCTATTATTTCTACTATAATTAAAAATAAAACCTATTTAAATTGTTTCAGAAATAAATATTCACTGGAAGCAGTTCATAGTATTTCTTGATAGAAAAAATTTTTGTGGAAGCAAATTCTCCTTAAATAATTAATTTCCACCACACAATTTCAGAGTGCTTTTTGTGCCTGGCTGTGGATATAATACTTATATTTCACTAAGACTCTTTAAATATGACCATAAATCATGATTTATCTCTTCAAGAAATTAGAATGGGTTATGCAAAATACTTAACTCTATGAAATTAAAACAAGTTTTCAGGTGCATAATTACTTCTGAACTCGTGTGCTTCAACCCTTTATCACATGGACTCTTAGCTTCTTATTGGTTATTTAATTAATATTTTTTTCTATTGTGCTTCTCTGGTAGATTGCCATGCTTTCCATACAGAATTTAAGAAAATACTAAAAATTCATGAAATAATTCAGAAGTTATTCTTTTTTCATTGCACAGAATATGAAGGCAGTAAGAAGTTTTCAATTGAATTTTAATTTCGGTTAATGAGTTCAAGGAATGTCAGCCAAGGATACCTAAAGTGGAATAAAACACTGGAACCCAGTGTTTTGTGAACCATGTTTGTCCATGCACAGCTCACACGTGGCCAGTCTTTGCTTAGTGAGTGCATCAGGGCAGTGGTTCCTTATTCTTTCCCCCTGGTTATTCCTAGAATTGTAGCATTCCTTGAATTGTATGCATGCTACAGTTTGTACTGGTTTTGCCTAGGATGGAGCTGAATTTCTTCACAGTGGCTTGCACGAGGCTGTGATTTGGGTTTGTGCTGGAAGCAGTGCTGTTATACAGGGATGTTTCAGTTACTGGTGAGCAGCTTTTGCACAGCACTGAGGACTTTTCTCCTCCTCACCCCACTGCACCAGCGAGAAGGCTGGGGATGCACAATAAATGGGAAGGGATCACAGCCAGGACAACTGACCCCAGCTGACCACAGGGACATTCTGTACCACAGGACACAGTGCTCAGCAATAAAACTGGAGGGGAGGTTGGTGAGTGATCACTGCTCAGGGGCAGACTGGGCATCAGGCAGTTGAGGGTGAGCAATTGTTTTCATCTGCAGCTCTTGTCTTTCTTGCATTATGGGGTTGTAAGGTGGGGTATGCCTTTGGTGAGCGGGATCCCAAAGAGAGCTTGTTCTTTACACTTTGACTTTGTTATCTTGCGGCCTGTGGTGCTCCCCAAGTTCTTGCACAGCTGTAGCTGTGAATGGCTGCTTCTCTTGTAGCTTAAAAAGGTCCATGCAATTGTGTGGAATATCTAAATTGGTACATGCTGCTATGTGAAATACGTGATGAAGGCTCCTGGAGTGACTCAGGGACATGTCCAGCATTATGTTGGACAGGTCAGATGCCAAGTTTGGAAATGCCATGTTCTTGGCTGAAGAGGATGGTGCTTTTTGTCTATAAATGTCCTGAGAATAACTGGTTTGTGAACTCAGTTTGTAAGCAACTTGATCTTGAAAAAGAAAGTGTAGTTGATTATTTCACATTGATTATTTGCAGTTCTTTGAAATGTTTTTCTCATCCAATCCCCTGAGATTTTCTTGCTTGCATAGGAGGTGGAGAACAAAAGTAAATATAAAACTGTATCAAAGTAAAATGCAAGCCCTTGCCCTTGGAGTTAGGTAATTTGGAATTCCAGTAGATATCTTCAGGGAGAATGCTTGTATTAAATACAAAGCAAATGAGAAAAAAAAAGGCTGCATACTTAAATACCCATATGTTTGGCTTAAGTGATCAAACACTGGCCTGCAGTATTCATGGCCCTGCAGTATTTTGTTCTTTGGAGACTAAGTTGAATCACACTTAAGCTACAGGACTGGGATAGAATCAGTATTTGTTCAAAAAGCACCAAAATTTTGCAAAGTTCTG
>VZTT01026366.1:0-21383 GCA_013400855.1 Buphagus erythrorhynchus | reverse complement strand
ATTATCTTTCCTTGTTTACACTCAGCAAGTTTCCTTTATTTAATTTGTAAAAGTGTGCTGTTTAAAGTAAATGACCAAACTCAAGTTTTTCTCAAAATATTGAATTTAAAGTAACAGGTCTTCTGTTATTGTGTTTGAGGTGCATATTGTGATCTGTTCAGATTTTCACATAGGAGATATTTATTCTTGTCAATACTTAGGGTTTCAGTCTTTCTGAAGCAATAGTGCACTAAATTAGAACAGCAAAATCTTCTTGTGACTTAGGGATTATTTCCTTTCTGGGATACCTATTGCAGAAATTAAATTCAGAATTTAAGCCTTTGAATATTGAAGAGAAAGGTGCCTGTGAGAATTGTATTGCTCTTTCACAAATCTGAGGAGCTTTGACTTAGGCTGAGTCATCTGTTCCAGGCATTAACTCCAGCTTTGAAGTGGGTTTAAAATTGTATGTTTCGGTTGAGATTTCCGTAATTTCATTTCATAGCTTTTCTCCATATTTCTGGTCAGTTCTGCTGCCGAACAATTTGGTGCTGTTCCAGATAAAACATATTCAAAAACCAGTTGAGACCTGGTTCAAAAAACAGAGAGACCTCTGTCCATATTAAGAGGGTAGATTAGTTTTGCCACTCCCATAGAATGAGAGTACAAGGATATGGGTGTTGCAGATGTCAGTTGGAGATTTAAAGACTACAGAATTGAGAAAGGAGTGTGATTTCTGAACCATTTGTCTCTGCTCACAGAATTCTGCTTAGCCAAAGCAGAACTGATTTCCTTTTGGTTTTGGTTCACTTCAGTGTTTCCCTGCAGTGTTCCTTCAGGAACCCAGTGCTGGAACCTAGTGCAGTTAATGGCGTGGTGAGGAAAGTTCTTAAGGAGGCTGCAGAGGGAAACTAAATTTAAGAAAATAGAGCATATTAGTTTGAGAAGATTTTTGACTTTGTAGATTGCGGTCAGAAGGGACAATTATGTTTATGCTTGCCAGAAATTTATTAATTAAATAAATTTTTAAAGGCTTTATGAGAAACTGAAGCTATGTAAAATAGATGCAGTGAAGTATTTTTGGCTCACTATTTGCTATTAACAAACATGCTGTAGTCCTTTTGCAGGTATTAATTTCATTGCTACAAAAATCGGACAATAGCTAAAATGCCTTGACATCTTATGAAAAATCTGATGAAAGAAACATTTGCTACTAATGTTAAGCCTTTTGACAGAAAGAGACAGAATATCTTTCAACTGAGCTGTTAATTGCTTCTGCAGGTTTCTTCTGTGTTTTAGCAATAGATGCTTAGTCTTGCTGCAGCCAGGCTACAAAGGGTATGAAGAACATAGTAAATACTGTGGAGCAGGTGAGAGTAAAGGTTTCATTCTGAGTTATAGGGTGTAAAGTTGGTTACACAAGGTGAGCTTAGTGTCCACTTATATTGGAGACTTATGCAGAGAAAAATCTTTACACAGTTTAAAGAAAATTCACTACTCTTTTGGAATATTCTGAAATTCAATTCCTTCTCACAGTAAGAACAAATTTTATTTAGTCAGAAAAAGCACAGTAGCCTTCACCTTGCAGCTGTTGTTTTGGCCAAAATTAAGGTTTCTGATACTAGATGATTTTACTCAGTCATATTATGACAACATAATTTCAAAATTACTCTGCTATGACCATACGTTTTTGAAAAGAAAATTAGCATGTTAAACCAAGAAAACCCTGAACAAAACTCTGCTTTTAAAATAGTATGACTGAAATAATATAAAAAAGTGTTTTAATTCCAGACATACCAAAGCAGCTTCACTGATTTATCTAATGAATTTTGCTGGTTTCTTTCTCTTGAAATCAGTGCCTGATTTTACTAAAGTTTGTCTGAAAAGTTCTGTAGAAATAGAAATTTCAGTTTGCTGCATCAGTAAATGATGTGGGGATATGTGTCAATAAAGCTATAGTATTTGAAGGAGATTTAAAGCTACATCATTATAGGGAGACAATTTTTCATTTTTCAAAAATAATTTCAGAGCTATGCTAGAGTAGGTTGACTGGACTTTTCCATACAGAAAATCCTAGATTAAAATTTGAACAAAAAAACTTGAAACTAAGTTGTGATTGCTTTATAAGATATTCTGTGTAAAAGATACTGTGCTTTTGATTACATTGAGTGAAGTCTGTGCTCCTGTGGTATCCCAGACCATTCTGTGCCATGTAATAGTTTCCTTGTTGAGTCAGTCACTCCTGCTCTGATACTGCTCATCTGCACCACAAATGGTGAGCACAGGCTGGAAAATGAGAAACTGTAGTGCTTAAATGCTCCCAGTTCATCCTGTTTAAAGTTGAAGTCTTCAGTGGTAAGCAGAAAATGAGCATGTAATATTAAATTCCAGGTTCTGCGTATTGTTCCAGTTTGCCAGAGTATGTGCAGTGAGGCTCAGCCAACTTCCCATCTGCCACAATCATCAAAAATAATTGTGTAATGGGATAATGGTAGACCTCTGCTCATGTTGGACTGGCTGCTAGAAACCAAACCAGAGTTAATAAGAATATGAGTACTGTGAAACAAATTTTCCACTTGACAAGATTTCATGCGTTGAGACTGAAGCTCAGGTAGTGAGTATTTGCTTTCCTGTTGTGGAAAGTAAATTTGTCTCATTTCATAGTTCATAAGTAAATTATATGCACTGTTTGTCTCTAGTGAAAGACTTTGAAAATCAATAATCAAATTAATTTTGAAAATACTGCTAGCTTTTATTCCATCATGATGTTCAACAAGTGTGAGTTGCCTTCAACTGTTCTCATTTTTAGGATGACATGAATGGTTATGGACACAAGAGTATAAGTTCAGTGATTTAAGGTGCGCATGGCTCGATAAAACCATAAGGACTGATCTTCTGTAGTATCATCTATCCTGGTGTCCACAGGCATTTCTAATAATACGTGAAAATACTTACTTTGTCTTTGTGATGAATTTCTTCTGAGCGTATACATGCAAGGCTGTGTTTCTGAGTCTGGAGACTGGCAATTTCTGTGTGTTTTCCTTTGAAGTACCAAAGTACAATTTCAAAGCATGTATTCATTGTCAAAACTGTTTAATAATCTTGTGATCAACGGTGAAATTCTTAAATACTGTGTTAAAGTGGGAGGGTACTTTGGGCCCCAAGAAGTGCATATTGTACAGATTATGAATGAAGAGAAAGAACTTAAGGAGCAGAAGAAAAGGCATTATCTCCCTTTCTTCTCCCCTGCATGTTTCAGCAGCAGTACATCTACCCCACTCAGTGATAAGGAAGCCATGGAAAGACAAGCTATTTTAGGTGTTTTCTGCCTATCTACAGCTAAAGACAAGAGGAGGTCTGCATAAGTTCTGCCTGCAAACAGCCCTCTATTACCCAAGCCTGTAACAGTTGTTAGTCTAATTATCAGTTTGATACCAGACAACCAAAGAGATAAAAAAGAATGTTCAAAATTCTGTTCTGCAGAGCTCTACATTTTCTTTGCCTTTTATGGGGAGCTGCTGTTTTCTAAGAAACTAATTTTTTTTGTTACTTGTAAAGTGTTATGATGATAGTTATTTTCTAGTCTTTCTGATTTCACAAATCAACTTCTTTCATATCCCTGCTTTTTGTGAATTTTTCCTGCTGTGTTTATTCTCCTGAATTTCAAAATGGGACTCTTAGAACAGCCTTCAGTGTATCACTTCTGATTTCTTTTTAGTATCATATACTCTGCTTATACCTCTGTATTATTTCCATTTTGGAAGTGTAGTTCAATTTCTCTTTCTTGTTTTTTACCTCCTTTTTGAGATAATCTCTACAAGAAGTGATAAAAATTGTTGCATCTCCTTGAAGTGGCAGAATGAAAGAGCAGAGACTGCAGAGAGCAGAATCCATGAGAACAGAAACAGATACTGTAAACTGGCAGCACATAAGAGATGTAAGCTCCCCTGTGAGGAAGGATGTGATGCTTAGTTCAGGGATAGACCTAGGACTTGCCTAGTTCAAGAAATTGTCTTTACAAGGCCTGTGTGCCCATGCTTTGCTCTGGTGTCTCGGAAGGGATGTGCTTATTGTGTACCTGGATGGTCCTTACAACTGAGGTGGAAGGCAGGATTATTGAGCAGTTAGTGAGTGAAAGGGCTGTGGGAATTGGAACCTGGGAAGAGTGCTGGAGCAGAGGGAGCAGAGGATACTGCTGGAGCCTCTTTGGACAGTGGAGTGAAGAAGCAGGTCAGTCAGTCTGCAGGTGCCTGCAGCTGAGGTGCCACATGTGGATCAAGCTGGGCACATCCATCCAACACGATCTTCTTATCTGTGGCATAGAAATAACCCTGTCATGTTGAACTTCAAACACTGTAATCTGCTGAATGTCCAGCTCTGGCAGATGTGCTGGCTCCTGAGAGACAAGTGTATTGCTGTAGTCCAGGGCCCATTCAGCAGATTTCTGTGTTGCTACCGCCAGGTAGAGAATATGATACCTATTATATAAGCTTTTCTCAGGACATTATTACCTTGAGGCAGCTGTTGCTTCTGTGAATTGTTCATACAAATGAGTATTTATTGTAGGTATGTACTTAAAATGCTGTAGCTGATGGGGTTTAGTCTAATTGCAAGTATTATAGAACATTTTATTCCTCTGCTTCCTGCCCTTCAAATAAAGTTCAAAGTGACTTTAGTATAGGCTGCAAAATACTATCTTCTTGAGGAATATACTTAGTTGTGGGAAGCACTTAGTAAATTATCTGAGCTGTACTCTAGTTAAACTCTGCTTTCTCCCTTCAGGTCTTGGGCTAAATTTGGATGAACTCCCTGCTCAGATGAGTTTATTTGGCTGGCCTGAAATGAAGAAAAAATTTGCATCCATATTTGCACAGAAGACACAGGCTGAATGGTGCAGCATATTTGATAGCACTGATGCCTGTGTGACCCCTGTTTTATCCTTCGATGATGCTGCCTCACATCAGCATAACAAAGAAAGAAGCTCTTTTATCAAAAATGATGAGGGAGAGATAAGTCCTAGACCTGCTCCTGTTCTATCAAGAACGCCTGCTGTTCCATCATGTAAAAGAGATCCTTTTATAGGAGAGCACACAGAAGAGATACTTCTAGAATATGGGTTTACTAAGCAAGAGATTGCTAAACTTGATTCTGATAAAGCAATAGATCTCAAGAACCTAAAAGCTAATTTATAATCTCTGACTATGAATATCTGATAAATTTCAGGCTGATATTGTAAGATTTTATGCTTTAAAATTTAACTATATAACAAAAAATGTTTGCATAATATTGCTTTTAAATAATTATTTTTTTTTATTATTGACCTTTTAAATTTAATTTGAAAACAATGTGACTTATGTACTTGTGTACCAGGATGATCTGTTGTCTAGAATGATACTATAATTGTGTTCTGAAAATCTGCACAGTTTACTTGGTAAGCACCTGTGAACTCTCAGAATGTTTGTTTAAATACTGTATCCTTTGATTTGATTATTTTAATTCTTGGTTACACCATTGATTTGTAATACATGTTGTAATTACCTGAAAGCAATTCTATTAATAAAATATAGTTATATTCTTCTTAAATGAGTGATTGTGTTGTTCATTCATGAATTAGAAGGGATTTTTAAAATCTATTTTTTCATATTAATTAATTTGCTTTATCATGCTGAAACTACGGTCTAACTAATGCTATTCTGTTATGTGCTGCTGCAGAGTTATTATCTCAAAGTTAATGTATTTAACAGCCTGACTACATTTTCTCATGCAGTCTCATTATATTACATTTGGAATATCAGCTTGGCTAGCAGCTAAATTCAGATTTTTTTTTCTTTTTAGAATATTTGCCAAGTAATAACCCTTTGCTCTCCTTATGGAAAAATGGTAGGCATCTTTGCTGCATAGGTTTTAAACAATGGTTATTCCACGTTGGTTTTCATTTCCTTCAAACTTAAACTGTCATTTGAAACCATCTTTTTCAAGGCAAAAGAAAATTTGCTTTTAAAAATAATTAGTTATATGGCATTAATACAGTATTGTCTAGTCCAGTGTGTGAGGAATTATGACATGAAGGGTTGGGTGTTTTGATTTTGTCTGTGTTTTGCTGAAGATTGGTTTGTTGGTTACAAAGGCTTCCAAAGCTGAGGTATACTTTAGCTCATTTTACATGTGTTGTGGCAAAAATGTCAACATTATTACCGTAAAAAAACCTTTTACATTCTACTACATAAGACCCACCCTGGAAGCAAGAATTATCTAGTGGGTCCTGGCAAATTGTCTAAATCATCAGCAAAAGCACCTGAAGTTTCCAGATGATAATCAGTCTAGTGTCAGTTACTGAACATTATACATTGTTGCTGTAGGACTTGACAAGTTTCTTAGTCCCAGATATATCTGATCATGATGGAGAAAAATCAGCGTTGTCAAATGTGATGTCTATCATGGGTAAGTTTTGAAACCAGAATTACTGATGTCAATTTAAAACCTCATGTTGCCTCAGGATAGGTTGGATCAGCTGCCTCACTCAGGTGGCTAACCTGAAAGGTCAGGTAGAGTTTGAGTAAGGTCACTACAGGTTTCTTTTAAGGCCTTCCCCTGGCAAGACTATTTAAAAAACTCACCTCTAAGTAATTCTGATATTCTTTGTTTTCGTAAACTAAAAAATAATCAGTTCTTTTAAGGGCAGTACACAGCACATACAAAAAACTACTCATCAGTTGCTGCTTGACAGATTTCTGTCAAGCTTTGTATCTGCGTCTAATGCTCAAGGGCGATTAATAGATTCACTTACTCATCCTTATGAGGTACATTGAAATCCTTTTCCGGATAGATACAGGCTTTTCCTCCCAGGTTAGTCAGCAGGGAATGGTCTGATGCTGATGTTTGCTGAATGGAAAGATGAGAATAGGTTCCTGGTGTCACTGCCGTCTTACAGCAAGATCTTACAGCAAGAGGACCAGCTTTGTGTCAGGCTAATCCTGCGCCCAGACCATGTGATGTATGTTCCCATTATATGTGTGCTTCATGCGTAAACAGTAATTCCTCAGTTGAGGATAGTCAAGAGCAGTGCAGACGCCCAAAAGCTCAGATCTGCTAATGTGAACACACACTTCCCCGCCCCCTTCCTGGCATAACTTGTGATCGCAGAGCCATGAAAGTATGTGAGTCCCTCCCCCAGCACAGACCGATCCCACCCGGCATATGATCTGGGCCCCATGTCAGCCGGAGCGGGCAGCACCAGCTCGCCACGACACTGCTCGCAGCCGGAGCTATGGCCTTAACGAAAGACAGCTCCCACGGGGCTCTTCTCCCCGCCTCTGGAGAGGCCAAGGCCAGCATGGATGGCACCAGCGAGAAGGAGGACGCTCTGAGGCAGGCAGTGATGAGGACTGGAGCGGCGGTGCCAAGGAGGCGAGCGGTGCGAAGGCTGCTCATGCACAGCATGGCCATGTTCGGCCGGGAGTTCTGCTATGCCGTGGAGGCCGCCTTTGTCACACCGGCGCTGCTCAGTGTAGGGCTGCCCAAGAACCTCTACAGCCTCGTGTGGCTCATCAGCCCTATCCTGGGCTTTGTGCTGCAGCCCGTGGTAGGTTCAGCCAGTGATCACTGCACCTGTAGCTGGGGCAGGAGGCGACCTTACATTCTGGGTCTGGGCATCATCATGCTGTTAGGCATGGCTTTGTACCTCAATGGGGACGTGATTATCTCAGGTGAGTGAGGGGCATGTGCTATGCTGACAGACAAAACTCATCCTAGCCTTTTGAATCAGAAAAAGGAGAGGGGTTCCCCTTTTCCTTCTTAAAACGCACCGTTAAAATTTGGTATCATGTGACTCAGGTGCACTGAAGGAGCTGGGGAGTGCTGTAATCTTTGTGTACATTCAATCCTAACTCTGCATGTTGTGTACCCTGTGCACAGTGTTCTGTAGTCCATGCATGTGATTGCAGTCTGTTGTATGTTGGTTTGGTTGCCTGATAAGTTCCTACAGGTAATTTACTTAGGCCGTAGAAGCTGTTATGAGCTAAGATCTACCTTGTTAGCTTAAGTGATACTATTATTTTTGTGATGTAATAATATCCAAACTGAATCCCCGTTCATCCCTATTTTAGGATTAGTATTCAAAATACTCATCTTTAATTAGTGCAGCCCTGGCGTGACTCGGGGCTATGTTGTGTTATGGTGAGAAACTTAAAGTCCTTAACTGCTTGGAAACCTTGTTGTAGCTGAAACATGCAAAATCAAACAGAAGTTACAGCCCTGTTGTTACATTTTATCTTGGGGTGTAGCTTCTGAAAGTCTTGATAGGAAGTTGTTGCTGACTAGGCAGATGGGGGAGGTGTGTGTTTTATGGATTGATTTATTCTCTCTTCCACGATATTATTGATGTTGAATATACTTGATTTCATTGACCCAGAAAGAGATGTTGCAGTCACCTCTTGATTATGTAAAACAATATGAGGGTGGGACAAAGAGAATGAACTAAAAGTGCTACAAAATGCATATGTTAGGCTACCAGAGCATGCCTTGAAGGTGTAAAGAAATAGATTAAGAATAGTGATGCTCTTGGTCGTGGAGCCTGAAGCATTCTGAGCGTGTGCTGAGTGAAGGCAGTAAGTCAACCTAGGCCAGCTCAGCGCTACACAGACTCAGCTCTCCTGCTTCTCTGATGAGATTCTGGTGTCACTGGACTCTCTTGCATAACCAGTCGTTGTTTAGATTTTGAGGTATCAGGAAAGACTAAATGTGGTTTTGCAGAGCATGGCACTGTTGCTGTCAGAATGAGGGTGTTTTTCTTTTTTTTAGCTTTCATCCATGAGAGAGACAAGCAGCGGACGTGGGCGATAGTCATTACCATGCTGGGAGTAGTACTTTTTGATTTTGCAGCTGATTTTATTGATGGTCCCATCAAAGCATATTTATTTGATGTCTGCTGTCACCAGGATAAAGACAAGGGTCTGCATTACCACGCCCTCTTTACAGGTACACTGATCCCTTCTTTTCCTCCCTACCTCTCAAAGGAGGGGAGGGTAATTTCATGGATTTTATCCTCATTGTGTTTCAAATCTTGAATGAACTGATCATCTGATCCTGCACTTCAGTCACGAGACTTTTGTTGCTGGGTTTTCACTACTCCAGAGAACAGCAACTTGTGACTGCTGCTACAAGAATTCTGAAAAAGGCTGCAGGCACAATTAATTATAACAACGCAGACATGATTTAAGAGTAGTTAGTTATTTTAAAAAGTGAAGTAGTGTTTGTTCAGTTTATTTTGGTTTTTTTTCCTAAGTTTTTGCTGAGGCAAAAATTAATGCATGTATTTTCTGCATTGCTTATAAAAATAGCATTTTTGACTTGTCATATGACATAGAACAAGAGCTGCACAAACCAATTGATTTCCATTCTTCATTAGTGCTCCAGTATGTGCTGTATAGAAACAGAAGTTCTATGTAAAATTCAGAAATTTACAACTCCCACAAAATAGGTCCAAGTGGTTCAGTTCAAGTTCCTGCAAATGAAGTTTACAGCTTCACTTGCCTTTGTACATTTTTGGAATGTTGCCGAGTTACAGAAGGACACGAAGTTGTTGGAACAAGGCCAGAGGAGGGTCACGAAATTGACAAGGGGGCTGGAGCACCTCTTCTATGAAGACAGGCTGAGAAAGCTGGGGTTGTTCAGCCTGGTGAAGAGAAGGTTGTAGGGAGATAACAGGATCTCCAGTGTCTGAAGGGGGGCCACAGGGAAGCTGGAGAGGCACTCTTCTGTAGGAAGATGAGGGGAAATTTAGGCTGTATGTTAGGAAGAGATTCTTCCCTGTGAGGGTGGTGAGACACTGCAATAGATTGTCTGGGGAGGTTATGGATGGCCAACCCTGTCAGTGTTCCAGGCCAGGTTGGATAAAGCCTTGAGCAGCCTGGTCCAGTGGGAGGTGTCCGTGCCAGTGGCAGAGGGGACGGGACTGATGGTCTCTAAGGTCCGTTCCAACCCCTGAACATTAATTCTATGAAATCATCTGTACAATGTGAGCCTTGTGTTGAGGAAATGCACAGGGAAAACACCTAAGACACCTAAGGCTGTGTACCTATGAAGTGACCCAGGAGGAACCTCCTGCCATGTCTGAGAGTAGTCCCTGTGATAGCACTGGACAAAAAACAGACTACATGAGAAGCCATGCAATCTTTGTTACAGCAGATTTTTGTGGCTACTGAGCCACCACCAGGAGCAGAGATATGTAGACTCAGTAGCAGTTACTCAGTTCAAGGAGGGGGTGTAGTAGCTACTGACAACAGGCTAATTTTGGACACGTGAAATACCTGTGTCCAGGAACACAGATTATAAGGGAAGCTTAAAGCCACATGGGGATGAAATCTGTATTATCTGTTTGAAACAGACAGATAAAATGTTAAAGAATCACTTGTTTGGACAGAGAGAGGAGTGAATCTCTATGTATATTCACCACAACTCTGGTTGCAATTTTTTTGGGGATGATACTAAGAAGTCTCCCAGTTTGAAGCTACAGCTTTAGCTGATTCGGTGTATTGAGCTGCAAAAAGGGACGTGGGACAAATAACATGGAATAAGACTGGGGCAGAGTCCGGGACTTGGTACAGCATCCTGTGCTCTCCACAGCAAGTTCATCAATATCTTAACCCTTCCTATCTGAAAGTTCCCTGGTCTTGTGTTGAAATTCTCCTTTGACTGGAGTCCTACAACCTCCCAAGGCAATCTTCTCCAGCAATTTACTGGCCTTCATGTTAGTTTTCCCTGAACTGTAATATTAATATCCATTCCCTACAGTTTACATTTATCATTCCCTGTTTTATCCCTATTAGACACAGATAGCAATCTTCCCATTTCTTTTCCAGTTTCTGTTTTAGGTATTTTTTCTTTTTCCCACTTTAGTTCCTTCCTTTCTTTTATACTTAATATTGCTAAGATTTTACTCTCCAGTTTGCCTTCAGTTTAGGGTTTGAACATGAAACTTGATAGCTTTGCAGTTATGAAACCCGTGGCCACTTATTCAGGTGGAAGAAAGAGTGCACACATCCAACAAGTCAACATTCAGGCTGCATTCCAATATCATGATGCTTCTTTTTCAAAACAGCATGCAAAGATGTCTTCAAATGTCAAACATTTTCTCTGCAAATATACACTGCAAATATGTAGTGTAGATTTTCTTTAGAAAGTTATTAATAGCATAATTGTTTTTTATGAGAACAAGAAAAGGATACAGTCCCCTGTGAAAAGCCATAGGACTCAATGAAGGAGGGCCATGATCAGACCCAGGAGGGCAAAGAAGGTACAGAAAGCCCAGAATGAAGTCAAAATCCCATGTTTTGTTGGGGAAGCAAGTCCAGGTGCTGTCAGCTTTTGTTAGATAGGGGGCTTTGCTGTACACTGCTATCAGTTCTCCTAAGCAGAAAGGTAGAAATGCTCCCAAATTCTTGGAAAGTGCCTATCCTGTGGAACTCCCAACCATCCATCCCCCAGAGCCACCTGGTTAACAAGGTGTCAGGACTCTACAAAGGTGCCACCCTTACCAGAGCTCTGTACTGAATGTAACAGAGGGCACATTCCTCTGCATCTCTGTGCAGTTGTAACAGAGAAGAAATTGTAAAAAACCCAAACTGACTGAAAACTGGGTTTATTAATTTCGAAGCACAAAGTAGCATTCTCTTTTCACCCTTTAGCCTATGTCTCCTAAGAAAATTAGTAAATGGGATTCTGTTCCTTTCTGTTTTATTTTCCAAGTGATGTGGTACTTGGATTTAAGTACAAAACAATGCCTTTGGGTTTATTTCCTTTTTTTTTAAATTTCACATGGAGGCAGTATTTCTGTTTGGACTAAGCTAAATAGAATACATTTTATGAATTCTCAACATAATTGAGAATATAATTAATATAATATATTATTATAATAATGATAATATATAATCTCATTTATTA
This sequence comes from Buphagus erythrorhynchus, assembly GCA_013400855.1. Taxonomy (NCBI): domain Eukaryota; kingdom Metazoa; phylum Chordata; class Aves; order Passeriformes; family Sturnidae; genus Buphagus; species Buphagus erythrorhynchus. The sequence continues at coordinate 9,464 of VZTT01026366.1, read as the reverse complement.
ATAATATATATTAATAATAGATNTTGTTCTGTGAAAATGAAAAAAAGAGACCACATGAATTTTTGTAGGATTTTATTTAGTTTTATTTGTATTGTTTACCATTTCAAAGAAAATAGAGCTTCAAAGAGTCAAAAAAAAAGAGAAGGAGCCTATGTTGCTGTATTTTCAGGCAATTTCTGGAGTGCTCTGCCTGACAGATCTGAGGAGATTTTTCAAAAGATGTTTTAGTAACTGCTCATGTATGTGATTAACTCAGTATTCCTATTTCTTGTGATAAATATCTGAAGAGTGATTATTCCATCATTTCTAGAGGGCATCTCATATTGAGGATATTATGTACTCTTTGTTATTTTATCAATGCCAGTAGATATTTCTTTTAATTGTTTCTTTTTTCCCACCATTGTAGGTTTGGGAGGAGGCCTGGGTTACCTTACAGGTGCTATGGATTGGGGCCAAACTATACTAGGATATACCTTGGCATCAGAATTCCAGGTGATTTTCTTCTTCGCAGCCTTGGTTTTCATCATCTGCCTTACCGTACATTTGTGCAGTATTCCTGAAGTCCCACTCAGATATGAAAATGAAGAGGCAAAATTCTTGTTGGAAGTGACTAAAGCCCATAAATACAGCTCCATAGAGGAGGAAATTAAGAATGGTTACTTAAAATCAACGTGTACCGAAATAAAGGCTGCAGCCAAGCCAGGGAAATGCGCGGTTGCGTCACGCACAGAGGTGAGTGCAGAGATGATTTTACAGGATGTATTTTTCATCCTTGGAGACCCCTTAATTAGCTAATGCTGATTGTTTGTAATGGAGTCCTTTCACACACACAGAAAAGAGCCCGCCACCAGGATACACAGACAGGAGAAAGCCTGCTTGCTTTTTTCTTCTTTTTTCCCTTTTCCTTCCTTCATAAAGTATTGCCAGCAAGAGGGATAAGACAGGCTAGTTCTGATGCTTTGATCCATTGGCAGGGATGAGGAAGAGCCTGGTTCAGTTTTCTGATCAGTGATATCTCGATATCCTCCTTATGTGAATTTTGTAAATAGGATCTGCTTAGTCCTTTAGTCTTGGTATAATGAGCATAAAATTGTCGACAAAGACTACAGACCATTAATCTTTGATGTAGGTCTCTAATTCTTGCTGAAGTCCACAAGATTTTGTACATAGTAGATGTGAAATATATGTTCCCTATCTAGTAAACATTTGGGTTTTCTGCTGCTTAACATTTAACTGAGCACGAATGCTTTAAAATTGCTACTTCTGCAGCAGTGCTACCTTGCTACCAGAGTTTGAGTTTTATTTTGAGTGAGATTGTAGCTGTGCCTTTGTCAAATTTTTGAAGTGCAAGCAAACAGTGAGTTCTTTTAAGTCCTCACTGTTATTTTGTTTCTGATGCGCTTTTATGAGAGATTTCTTCAACCTAAGGCATCTAGGAAGAGGTGAATCTACCAGAAAAATATCTGAGGAGCCCACTTCTAGCATGGTCTTGGGAACAGATGATAGTTCTTACTGTTTGGTTGATGACTTTTTGTGCTAGAAATCCTCATGGCTATCTCATGGTACCCTACATAAGCAAAGTATAACATGACAGTGGTGACACAATTGCTTCTCATTTTAATTCCACCTTTCATTTCTTGGCATTATGGATATCCATCCGTGATACAAAGGTCTGATAAATCAGGTAAAAAAAAACTAAGCATATGCAAATGGTTATAAGTAAGAAAGCAATACTCTTGTTTAATCTGTAAATAAAAGGGATTTATTATCTTTTCCTATTTGTAATTTGTTTTATAATAGCACTTGGTATTTCTAACCAGAAGAAATATATTATTACACCAGATGCAAGACATATGAAATGAGCATTGCCTGGTGAAAATGCCAGGCAAACACAGAGTGGGGCAGACAGCAAGGCAACAGTTGTGGGGAGAATCTGACAAGAGCACTGTGATGCTGTCTGAGCTTCCCCACTGCAGGCCAACTTGAGCAGCCAGCATCCTTCACCAGCTCTGTTCACTCAGAGCATCCTCCAAATCGTTAGAGAAGCTGGGAGTCATCAATTGCTTGGACCATTTAGGCTCTAAAAAAACCAGAAGGCAAATGAAGATGAGAGAGCGATGCAGTGAAATGGGGGGGAGCAGACTGTGGTTTGGGGTAGCCTCTGCCTCGGAAAGAAATAATTTCATGGAGTCAGTGAGTTCCATGTCTGACACCAGAGGCGAAGCTGTGGTGTCCACTGTGGGTGAGCCTGTGCCACTGCCCTCCTCTCTGACTAGGCTGGGCAGCCTGTAGAGTCCCCTAGTGCTTTGATCAGTCTCGTGTTCCTTTGATGTGCATTTCTTTCTGTGTGTGCATTCTAGACACTCACTACTTTAATGATCTGTCTCCTGTGGTACATGTTTGCTGAGTTCATTCATTACCATAATCACTTCCTTGAAGAAATGGTTTGGCTTCCTGTTTTTCTGTCTCTCTCTCTTTTTTTTTTTTTTTTTTTTTTTTTAATTGCAGGCATCATGGCTATATTTTTTATAAATTAAGAGCCTATGCTCTCACATGCTAATAGCTAACATGATTATTTATGAGATTTGACCTGTTACAGTATGAACAGACACCCAGAGCAATTGGCCTTGCAGTTTTTTGAGTGGTGCCAAATTATTCAGGGTCCACTGCCATAAAACCCAAGTCATACTGCTTCCTCTGTATTCTTATCATCTTATGCCCTGAGTTGTAGTGGTTTTGTAGAGATTATTTGGTATTGTGAGCTTTTGAAGGATAAGGTGCTTACATAGAGCCAAACTTCAGCACATTATTTAAATTAGCATGCAGTTTGTGTGCTGGTGTGTTTTGAATGTGTGCATTAAACATTTTTAGTTTCCATTTCCACTCTCTGGAATATCTAAACAGAAAGAAAACATTTCTATCTAGCTGTCAAATTATTGTTTGTAATCACTGCAGTGTCCTCTGTAATTCTGTGACATTATCTTAAAACTTTGATTGGAAATGCTATTTTTAAAAGCAGTGTGGAAGAATTACAAACTAAATTAAGCCAAGTCAAATGATAGCAATTATCCTTGAAATAACACTAATGAGTCAATCTGGAATTTTTTTGTTTGTTTTCTTTTTATAATTGTAGAAGAATATAAAGCTTACCCTGTTTAAAAAAGACAGTGATGCCAAGAGAAATTCCAAGGGATTTGGACAATATAAAGTCCAAGATGGAAGTCAGCAACTTGAATTTTGGCATTCCTATGAGGATTAAAAACCTCATACTGAAGCAAACTGTTTTCCAACTTTATATGTGGTGATTATTCATAGAGTAGCTTGCAGCATAGCTGACTTCAAAGGAAAGTAGAATTGTGAAAAGTAAGTACAACACTGAAGGAAGAAAGGAAAAAAATGATATCTTACAGAAAACTGAAGACAAGATCCAGTCCAGGAATTTCAGTAATTAGCATGACTGTTCTTCCACAGTTCATAACATAAATCTTCCCTAACCATCTCTCCCAATACTGTTGTCTCCAAGCATTATGAAAGAAAATTGGAAGTTTTCATCATGCACAGTTTAAAAAGTATCTTTCTATTTTCTTTAAAAGAAGTGAACCATGCAGGAACTTTAATACAGGAAGAATTATGTGTCAAAATACCTGATATCAAGAGCACCTACCTTAGTTAAAAAAAAAGAAAAGTAATACAAATTATCTGATGAATGTAACTGGAAAAGAAATTGAGAGTTTTGGGGCACAGGGCTGAGACAAGGAGGGAGATAACATGGGACATTAAAGGTGGTGAGAAAATGTGATCTTTCCTCATCAGTGAGATTTGTTAACCAGAACCAATTAAGTTTTGATTGTGAGATGAGTTATTTCTCCCATGGTATGAAGTGTTAGATGCTGGAGCTCACATTCTCTGTGTGCTACCATGATGAGCCACAGCTTCTCTCTGCTTCAAGGACAGTGCATAATGGAAATCTCATGATATGCCTGAAGAGGTAGAAGTTTCCCTAGAAAAAGAAAATTCCCAGGGAATTTAGCACATAGAATGAAAAGGGAGTAAGGTCTCAGAAATGCTCAGAAATCCACAACTGACACATTTTAATTTTCAGGGAGTAGTTTGAGCATGACTTTTTTCTGTAGCAGCTTTAAATTTTCGGTGTAAAGCTGACAGTCTCTATATAGAAATAACTTTTGTTTCTGGTTGTTTCTGTTGTTGCTTTATTGGGTGGTTTGTATTTTTTTTTTAACTCTCTGATTTTGCTTTGGCAGAAAATTTCCCTATGATTCTACATGTAAATAATTTTCCTACTGATTATAACAGCAATTCCTGCTGGTATACTCCATCTCTTCTATAGTTTCTGTGAATTTTATAAATTGAAGGAAACTCAGGACCCAAGCAACCCTTCCTAGCAAAAAAGAAAATACTTTGGAAGTTTAGCAATGAAAAGATGCTACTACGATCTTCTTCATTTGCTGTCAGCTATTTCATTAGTCTTCAGGACAATAATACTGTATTATTATTGAATATTTGCTTTTAGGAAAAAAGGCAGATGACCCTTAAATCACTCTTGAAGACACTTTCAAGCATGCCATCCCACTATCGCTATCTATGTGTGAGCCACCTCTTTGGATGGATGGCTTTCCTGTCCAACATGCTCTTCTTCACGGATTTCATGGGACAGGTAAAGCATAAAATCCTGACTACTCCTTCCTTATAGCATCTCCTCCTCCATCAAAAAGAAATGAAATGGTGTTACTATCCTGAGGAAATTACACTGTTGTCAGAGCCATTTATATCTGGATGGCTCAACAATAGTTTTGTAAATCAGCTAATTAACGTCAGGCCCTTGTTCCAAGCCTGTCTGTGAAATCACTGGGGAAAACCTTCAGTATTTGTAAGGCTATTTGTGTCTAACTATTCCAAGTGAAGCTCTCAGAGCTGGTCCAAACACATCCATTTTCTGCTTTGGCTTCGGAGCTGCTCCCAGATGGGCAGGTTTTCCAGCTGGGGCAGTGCTTGGATGCAGCTGGCCCTGTCCTGGTGTGTGTGCAGCATCCACACAAAGCCCCCACCTGCACTGCAGCCCACCTGGCCTCAGGCTGTGCAGCTCTTTGCACACAGGGAGCTACTTGGTAGCACAAGGTTTTATCTTCTTGCATTTGTCTGTCCTGAGTCCCTTTTCTCAGCAGCTGTTTGCCTTCACAATACCCAGTGGTGCCTTTTCCATGCCATTCCCAGGGATTGTATGTCCTTGACAGTGATTCTTGCCCATATGGACGTGTCAGCCTCCTTTCTTCCAGAGTACTAATATGCTCCTGGCACAAATCTCTCACTGCCACTCCCTGCTTTTCTGTGGTTTCCACACAGTATTCCCATTTCCTTGCCTTTTCTGTCTCTGTAGGCAAGGAGAGAGGGAGGGTTTTTTTTCCCTGCAGTATAAATGAGCAACTGAAAGAAAAAAGTTTTGCTTATCTGGAAAAGTAGCTGAATAAGACAATAACTGTGTAGAAAAATGAGTGTGTTGAGGTAAACCTGAAAGAGAAAACAAAAAATAAGTAGATAAATTAGGTAAATAAAGGCTAAAGCAAGAAGGCAGAAGTGGAGAAAGTTAGTTGGATGTTGGACACCCAAAGGATAAAAGTGCAAATGTATTGATGCAAAGTAGACAGTCCAGGAAAAGGCAGAGGGTAATAAATGAGGTGGAGCCTGGGATGTGGTAATCCAGGAGATGTGAGTTTGAAACCTGGAGATTTACAAATGAGTGGCTAGGACAGATTTCTTGGGTGCTCCCTACCAGGGATGGGGCCCTGTGCCCATAAGAAGGAGGCATTCCCTGCATGCATCCATCTGTCATGGTCTCTTTTAGGTTGTGTACCACGGGAATCCTTATGCACCTCACAACTCCACACTCTACCTCACCTACAAAACAGGGGTAGAGATGGGATGCTGGGGACTGTGCATCAATGCAGTTGCTTCGTCAGTCTATTCTTGTAAGTACCCATGAATGAACTCCAATACTGTGCTTGCTGTTTGCCATTGTTTAAAAACCATTAAGGGATGACAAATTACCTGGATTTTTGTCTACATTAAAGCTTTAAGAAATGTTACATTCTCAGCATTGTTAGTTACTCATATATTAGCACAAACAGTTCCTGACCACTTAATGAGGGGTCAGTTTGGGAGTAGGAGATGGTTCTGCACATGAACTGACCCCGAACACAGAAAATCATTCTGGAATTAAATGCGACACCAAATTCTCAGGTGCTCTTTCCCCTGGCGGTGCTGTAGCTATTGCCTCTCAAATGTGGCCTCTCTCCATTTGCATTCCCCGTGCAAAAGGTCTTCCCAGAAGCTTGAATCTTGCTGTCCAAGATTATGTGTAAACGTGCTAGCACAGCTCCTCAGGTAGATTTCACCATAACTCCTCCCAAGGATTAAAAAAACTACTCATGATCCAAAAACTCAAATAAGTAGCATTTTGGGGGTTGATCTGAGCATCTAAACGAGGTTTGAGGGAAATGTTTTCACCTTTGGAGCTTAACTGCAGGCATTTCTGTGTGGCCTTTCTGTGGATGAACATCTCTTCAGCACAAGTATTTCTGGGTGCAGCTGCAGTGCAAGCTGCAGGTTGAGCACTGGGTGGTGTGAGCAAGTATTCTTTGGCAAGATTATGCCTACAGTAATTTGAGGTAATTTCCAAAATCATCAAGACTACCTCCTTCATTGCATTTTACAAAATACAACCCCTTAAAAGGGACTCCCTGGTAAAATGTGACCTGTTTTTTAAAATCTTATCAGCATTTTCACTTTCTTTTCACAGACTTGCAGAAAGTCCTTCTGCCGTACATAGGATTAAAGGGACTTTATTTCATTGGATACCTACTTTTTGGACTGGGTACTGGATTAATTGGCTTGTTTCCCAATGTCTATTCCACTCTGGCTCTTTGTTCACTCTTTGGGGTCATGTCCAGCACACTGTACACAGTGCCATTCCACCTCATTGCAGCATACCACAAGGAAGAAGAGGTGAGTGCAATGTCTCAAGAAACATTAAGTTTATATCTGTCTGTGTCTGTTAACCTATTTTGGGGGTAAACTGGATAGAAATGGTGAGAAACTTTTAATTTTAATTTTGAACTATTAATAATGACACATATGAATGGGAAGTTTCTGACAGAGAGTTGACATCCCAGCTCCAAACTCTCCAAACAGGCCTTCAGTTAAACAGATAATTATTTATCATCACATCTGAAACAAATCCAATCACAGTATGTGTTCAGGTAGTAAGCAGGTAACAGGGCTCCACTTGTGTTGTCTTCAAGTCCTGCCTGCCTTGTATCATTTCTTCCAGCCACGTTAGCAGTGGACTTGACTTCTCAGTGCCTGAGGTTAATAACAAGCCCATAAAGGCTGTCAGAATTTTTAGTTAACTGCAAAGTGTTACAAAAGCTAATAAATAAATGGAATTCATGTAGAAACAGCTTTATATAGTCCAGTATTAAATCATATACCACATTCTCATTATGTTTCTAAATGTCTGCAGTTGGGTTTTTGTCCTCCACAGCCTTAAGTCCTGTTTCCAAGGAAAATCTGGAAAAACTTGCACACCTCATATCATGTTACTGGGCACAGCAGGATCTTCACGTATTGTAAAGTGTTGAGTTCTTTAATGGAAAAGTTCTCTCAAGTCTCTTAAGTTAGTCAAACAGCTGGAAACAAGAAAGATTAAAGAGAGTTGGAAGAAATTAGACAGTTCTCAGTATATCTTAGGACATCTGAAGAAATTAATAAAGGCAATGTTGAGCCATTGGAAAACCACATAAAACATAGTTGAAAGCAGCACAGGGCTAGATCAAGTGCTAGACAGCATGACCTACTGTTCTGTCACCAGCTGTCACCAGCACCCTCTGAATGATGAACACAACAAAACTCTTTAATTATGCTACTGAATGCTAGGAGGATGTCTCAAAGTGATTAAATATTTAATATCTATGATTCCTAATTTTTCAGCTCATTTCTTTGCTCCTTCCAACAGAGAATGGTCATGATGTTTTATAAACACAAAACAAAAGACTGAGAATGAGCGCAGGGTAGGGTGAGATCTCAATTCTAAACTCAGGTCAGCCAACTCAGAGAGCAGGAGTAAAGGCAAAATTTTTATCTGTTCCAAGACAGAAGTGAAATAAAATATGCTAAAGTGTCCATGAACTTTACACTTCATAGGCCAATATCTTCATGTGTTACTTGTAAGACAATCAGTTGTTTCTTGTTTGCCATATGGTACTTACTATGACAGATGTTAAATGATATATAATTCTGTGTTAGATTTTATATTAATGGGTTGAGGTTTAGCTCAAGTCTTCTATAATATACAAGATTGGAAAAAAATAAAAATAAAAATAAAAATAAAAATAAAAAAATAAATAAAAATAAAAAGCAGACATCAAGCACAAGAGTGCATTCATTTACTGGTTCATGTATTTGTGGTCAGGACTACTGCCACATGGGAACACTGGGAACAGCCCAGCAAAATAAATACAATTTATTTTTAAAAGTGTCTAAAATTGGGACTTTATCATTTCAGAACAAGGAGCAGATATTTCCCCCCACTATGCACTCCACCAAAATCATGTGCTGTGTTTTGTAATGCTGCCATTTCAGCTTCTGTTCTGTGCTGCTGTTCCCTAGGATCCAAATTAAATTTTTTTCTACTGGATTAGGAAGAGACTGTTAGTCTCCAGTACTTGTGAGCTTTCTGTAGCTCAAAGGCAATATAATAGGGTTTGCAAAAAGCAAAAAACATCTTAATGGCTAAGAGAATTTGGATACCAGAACACAGTGGTGCCGCTGGCCTACAGTGTGGGAACTTCTTGTCATTGGAATACAACCTCCTCCATTTAACAGCCTATGCAGGAAGAAAATAAATATGTAAATTACCACATAATTTCCCAATAAAACAGAGTAATTTCTTTCTGGAGGAAGGGACCCCAGAGATCATGTAGATCCTGCTCAAGGAGGGCAACTTAAGCAGGCTGCCCCAGGTCTGGTTTGAATGATTCCAAGAATGGAGGCTCCACAGCCCCTCTAGTTAACCTGTTCCAGTGATCCACCAGCCTTACAGGGTGCTAATATGCAAGACACTTGTACATAATAAATGAAGGCTTTTGCTCTGCTATGTATATCATAGCAGATACACTGATTAAAAGTGAATATTAAAAGTGGTCCTCAGCAGTGTAGAAGAATCCTAGTTTGGATGCTTGTTTTCAGGTTGCTTTCCTCCCCAGTAATAAAAGTATTACACTTGTATTTTAATGCTGATTGCCTTTATGTGCTTTGAGCCATAACTTCAGGTTCCTGCCTGTGTGTCTGTGGCGCACATCAGCACTGCTGTAGAGCCTTTGGATGTGGCTCCTCACAACATCCTTCCCTCGAAAGTGAAAAATGGACTTGATGAGTGGACTGTTAGATGG
>VZTT01026365.1:3295-18480 GCA_013400855.1 Buphagus erythrorhynchus | reverse complement strand
GTCACACTAAAGTATTTTTATAATGCAGTTATAGGTGTCTTCTCACATTTGAGAGAACCATCCTCCACTTTCTCACAGGCAAAACAATTGGTAAATATATATATATGTGTATATACATATATTGTATAGAAAAGAGCCTGTTCTGTCATTCTAAACTAATTCCCCAAGGGTCACTATCACAATTCCCTGCACCTGGTCCCCATTACCTAAGGAACTACTTTGACCTGGCACATGAGATATAGTGGTATTAATAAGAGATTTTTTTTCCTATTTCAGAATGTGAATTCAATTTTTTTACAGTTACTTACATATTTTCATGTTTGTCATTACCTAATTTAATTTGGGACTTGCAAAAGTTGAACATATTGGTTGAAATATTCTTTAAAATACCGTACACCATGATACAGATAGGACATTACTGGGTGAATTNAAAAAAAAAAAAAGCTGGAGAAGTTAATTAATGACATTCAGATGCATTCAGATGGAGGGAAATGACAAGGATAGAGGTTGATTAGAACATTGTAAGGGAAGATCCGAATGGTAGTAGGAACTGGAGCAGTAAATTGACAGTGTCAGAGGTGTTGAAAAAGCATTTGTATATTATTTGTTCATATATACACTGTCAGCTATGCAGTAGCAGTTTGATCTCACTACGTGTTATCTTCATGAGCACAAAGAAATACTAATGGCATTGCACCATGCATACTACAGGACAATTCACAGTAATAGAACGCTCAGAAAAATGGGGCAGGTATAGAATGGAAAAGATAGATAAAAAGAGTCTAAGTGTATCCATTACTACTGATATGTATGGTAAACAGAAGGTATTTTCTGTCTATAAGTGGAATATTTCAGCCTTTCTGTAGAAAATCTTATTAATTCCAAGATGTTTGTGAGAGCTCCTAAAAAACTCAGTGTATGACAAATGAGATGACTGATATCAGTGATGCAGGATTCTCCTTTCAAAGGATACCCAGGTAACTGAATATCCTCCTGGGCTCAGAGGTTTATCACTGTAAGGATGAAAATAAAAAGGTAATGGAAAGCAAACTTCAACAAAATGTGAATTCTTTTTCTCTTTAGTTTTTTCCCTCAAAACATGTAAAATATTTTGCAGGACAAGTTTTGGGTTCACAGAAAACTACTGGGAAGCATGTATGCTATCTCTGAACTGGTAGACAGTCAAAATTATCTAGTCTGTGTCTTTTCCCCTTTTATTCCATTTCATTATTCTCTTTCTTCTTGCCATGGCATGAACTTAGATTGCAAGCACCTTGGAACAGAAGCCATTTTGGTGGGGCTTATGCACTATTTACCTCACCTGTACCTGAAACACCCAGGATGCTATTGAACTGCATAAAATATAACAGAATTGTAAAATAATTGAGAAGGAAATATCATAAAGCAGTCTCACCTGTGAAATCTCTGGCACATCTATTACTGTTTATGTCCAGAAATACTACAAGAATAGCCTCTTTCATTTAATGAGCAACTCCTGTTTCATTCACAGACAAAGCAAGTACCTAATAATATGTTCAAATATTTTTAAAAACTTGACAAAACCCCACCCTAAGCAGACTCCTATATTTGGGTAAACATTCAGAGGTTTCTTATCCTTTCTTAGCAAATACATTTCAAAAGCAGGGATTCTTTGTAATAATCTGAATTTCTTCAGGAATAAAGGGTCTTCACAGTCAGAAAAAACTTTAAAATAGAAAAATAGCTCACAGTAATTTCTTGTAATTTCTGTGCTATATTTTAAAACCCCCACAGCCTTTTGCTATGAGTTTTAAGTAAGATATTCTGTTTACTATGGCCATTAAAACTGGCAGCTTTTTTTAAAACAGCAGGATTACTACAAAAAGCTCAACAGGTCACATGGCAGCTGTCATGCAAACACTACATCATGGACTGTTAAAAGGAGTGAGTCTGTGCCTCCATACCAGGAATACCAGAGAACATCCTGAGAAGTAGAAGAGTTCTTCTTCCACAGCTTTTAAAGTGCCTGGTAGAAAGATACCACACTCCTCCCTTCCTTTTGATGTCTTAAGACCCGTAGGGGATGAGAGTAATTTTAATTTCATAAGTAATATGTACCTGAATACTGCTAGCAGTGGATGAAGCCTAAAATGAACAGTCTATCTCTATTAATGTGGATTTTTTAGTCTTAATATGTCCCCTTGTTTTGTACACAGGCCATGTCACAAAAGGTTTGTCCCTCTCTCTCCCTCTCCCTCTTTTGTTATTTAATCATCAGGTGGAGGGCTGGTTTTGAATTCAAAACCTGTGTCTTCCAAATTCCCCTATCTGGGTCATGGGTTGTGAAGCCAGAAAGCTCTAGCACTGTGGTGGAACTGCATGAACTGCTACTATTTTTCTTGGTAGTTGAAAGATAGTAAATAAAGGAGAAAAATAAATTAACACCAACATCAAAATCCACATATGAGAAAAGACAATGAATGTTACACTGACTCTAACAATTTCCTGTATGTTCCATAATTAGAAACATAAGCTAAAGTTTGCCTGTAGCTTTTCATAGTGTGGGGTCATGCAGTGATTGCTACTCAAAGTTCCTTAAAGAGTCAGCTCCACTACTGCACATATTAAACAAGCAAATTATAGATAGATACTTCTTCATTTGAATAGGACAGCATTTCTGTGTTTAGACACACTCAGCAGAAAAAGGTGATAATGTTTACGTTTAAAATTTTGCTTACCTAGTCCTATAACCTGCCTATGGTAGATTGCAAAAAGAGTAAACATTAGATGGCTAGCATTCCCTTTTTTACTGCATATAACCAGAAAAGGGAGACAGAACTGGTGTTAGGCAGTAGGAGTCACCTGTTGTTTATAACTGGTAACAACGCAGATAGGCATTTCTAAAAAGATAAAAATTGGAGGTGATACAGCACAATCTCTCAAATGCTGTTGGGCAACCGCAAACAATGTGTAATGATAAGAAAATATTTTCTTTTTCTGATCCTTCAGAGGTCTGTCTCTATCAGGCTGTATGCATGAAAATAAAAGTCACAATTTGAAGCTTTTCACAAAAGTGAAGCTCTATGACTCATATTGTGAGAGTAAACATACATATGCATGTTATGCGTGTGAAAGTGTGCATTCTTACCTAGCTGTTGCAAATGTAGAGTCTCACAAACCTATATTCACAAGCTCTTACATGGCTGATTTCTCATTATGGAATACCCAATATTCCATTAAATTATTGAAGACCATCCTGTTATTTTTATTATAGAAGTTTCCGATATTACTGTCAATTGTCACATTTTGGCTTCCTGTTGTTGCTTTTCATGCATGAGAAATACACACCTGCTGTACTGATGCCAGAGCCCATCAGTCTCCCTAGACTGCATCGACCTCAGGATATGTAAGAGTAGTGGATAAATTGGAAGATCAATGCCTTGTCCCTCCTGCTGTGCCAGCTGCTATTGAGAAATTAATATGAGGTTCACTATAAATAAAAGATAAAAGATGATATGGCTTACAGTGTAAAATATTAAGACTAGACACAATATGTTCCATGAATTTAAAGCCAAAAGATAAGAAAATTAACCCTATAAAAGCATCCACTGCCTTTGTGGATATATGGAAAAGAGAAGACCAGAAAGAAGAAAACTCATCTTTAATAACTCTTTGAAAAAGCACATTTTCAGAACTGGCCACAGCATTAGATACTGTAGGAAACTTTCTTTAGCTGTGGCTTAATTTATCAAAAAGAGATAGTGAAGTTTGCATTATTATGTGTTCAGTAGCACAATTTTGGAGAACAGATTGATTAATTTCATAGTCATAGAATTGTCACAGAATCAAAGAATGGCCTGGATTGTAAGGGACCTTAAATATTATCAGTTTCAACTCTCCTACCATAGATGACAGGGACACTCAGCAGACCAGGTTACTCAGAGCTTCATACAAAGTGGCCTGGGATGTTAGGATAGGGACACTCAAATCTTAAGTGCTTTGAATCTCCTTTTGGTGCTACCAGGACAGTAATTAAAGTGCATGAGGAAATCCCACTCATTACACACATGCAGTCTCAGATGGAGAGACAAATGTGTCCCATTAGAGGCTTGCCCTATCAGAAGCACCTTCAAAACCAGGTGATGTTCTCGTTTTGTTGTTCTTTAAGTTTCCCCACCAGAGATATTTGTTTTTCCCAGAATAATTACCTCTGTCAATTCCCTCAGTAATGAAAAATATGAATTTACTTCACTAAATTAAACGGTGAGTGAAATTTTGTAAAAATTGCCTGAAGTTGTTCAGAGATTTAATTTCACTTTACCCAGAGTTTCAGTTCTGTGCTGTCCACAATGGTGTTTGCATAAGGAAATCAAGAAACTGGAATGAAGATTTTTGAATGGTATTTTGACCTTATTTATATTCAATTTAAACTGCTAGGTATTACAGCAATTTTCTTTGGAGTAAAGTTGTTTACACATAATCAAGCATAATCCATGTGGGATCTGGTCTGACTTCAATAAAGCACTTTTAAAGTTTTTGTGCTTCTGAAGCAAAAATGAACTTTTTGTGAACTGTGCTGTCATACTTTGATTCCCTGTATAAAATGCAATAACCAGAACAGAATTCATATTTTTCTAGAATGACTGATTCCCTCCAAGTCTGCCTTTCCCACCTTCACACGTATACAGCTGCTCATCATCTAAGACACAGCTGCATGCATCAAGACAAAAAAGAATGGCTGATATGTTTCTTATTGAGGAGGTAAATTATTTATTTAAAGGCTCTTGCACAGTAGAATTGATTATTCATTGGAACCAGATTATTTCTGGTGAGTATAGAATGAATGTAAAGTAATAGTGATTGTCTAGACCTCTGCTCCTCACATCACCTGAATGTGGAAGTAACTGAGTAAATTGCACCCACCGTGGAGTAGTGAAATTCTTCTTTATTATCATGTGCATTCAGAAAACCACCCCAAAGCTGGGATGAAGTCCAGTGTGGCCTGCTATTACACCTATCCCACCCCATGTCAGTGTGTTGCATTGTGTTATTTTACTGCTGTTTCCCTTCGTTTAATGGTTCATTCAGTTGTTTGTACCCCCCCCCCTTTGTTATAGTTCAGTTGCCCTAATTCCCGCCTTTCCCTAATCAGTCAATCCTAGTCCCAACCCACTTTCCCTGTCCTTCTCCCTAATCCCCTCCCAAGCCTATGCCAATCCCTCCTAGCCCCTCCTATCCTTCCAGGGTTTTCTGTATCAGTCATCCCCTTCTTAGTATATGATTTGATGTTATATATGTTTCCCCGCCTATGTTTCACGCTATTGGTTTTATGTATAATTAGTCCTGCCTTATGTTACACCCCTAAGCTGTAGCGATTGGTTGCTGTATTGTACCCTCCCTTGTGGGAGGTCCCCTATTTAAGTTGCTGCACGCCTGTGTTCCTTGCCTTTTGTGGTTCCCTTCCCTTCGGTCCCAGTTGTCCTCCCTCCCGTTTCCCCAGTAAACCTTCCCTGGAACCTCAAAAGGACTCTCTCTCAATCCTTTACTCCTCTCTGGACGTGTGCACAGCCGTAAGGGTTCAGAGCCCTTCCCACATTCTGGGTTCCCCGGGATCCTGGAAGTGGGCCACTCTCGGCACTGGTCTCGCCTCCAGGGCTAGCTGGGCGAGTCAGAGCAGGGTGGAGGAGGCAAACCGCATCATCAGTGCATTCTGAATTATGCATAAAAACTATCATGCCAATTAAGCACAGAGAAGCCTGTCAGCATGAATTCATATGAAGACAGACTTCTTGTCATGACTTGTCCCACTCTTACTTCTTTCAAGCTACTGTTGGAATTTTTGTTTGTGTTGATATCCAAATTGGAATTCCACAGATCATGCAGACAGACTTACAATTGCTTTCCAGAATTTCAGAGTAATGACATTTTAGCTATTTGGTAGTGACTAGGCTATTTCCTGTAATGTGTATGATTTCAATAGATGATTTTCCTAAAATATAAAATTGGAAATCTGAGAATTTCCCAAGACAGCAAAGCAGGATTGGGCAAGCAAGTTGTGTTCATGTGGTAGAACATAATGCTGATAAAAGCTTATACACATGCACACACACTAATGCACACACACGCAGAGTAAGACACACACACACACGCACATACACACAGTTTAAACAGAAGTAAGGTTGAGAAGAGCAGTTTACATTGAAGATTGAAAGAAAATGACATTTTGAATCCTAAGTATTTTTTTTATTATAGGAATTATTATATTTTATTACAGGAATTCAAACTTTCCAGAATCTATGTAATCAGTATCTCAGCCTGGAAAAAAGGAAAAGGAAAATATCCTTGAATCCCTTGTTTAAGCAATATTTCTCGTTCCTGTGTATTGGCAGAAGGCAAACTGATTATTCACTGGCAGCATCACTAGATGGAACATAGGTCTAGTTTCATCTCTCCAGCTGGCTACTCTTGTGGTGGTTTGTATAAATTTCCCAAAATGGTTCCCTGTCAGCACCTGGGCAGCCTCCTTTGGACCTGACAAGGACCAATCAGTGTCTGATTTTTAATATTGACATATTGGTACACCAATGAGAAAGTTCAGGCACCATTGTGAAACACACATGTAAACACTAAGAACCGTGGGAAGCTCTCTTTTCCTTCCAGCCTCAGTACAGGTAACACCCTCCATGTGGCTGGGCCAGGCTGGGCTGGGGAGTCCGTGTCCTGGCAGGGCTGGGCACCAGTGATTGCTAGGGCAGGAGGAGGGGAGGCCATCAGCTGCTGAAATCCTGGCTGCTTCCCCCTCCCCCCAGCATGGCCAGACTGGCCTGTGGTGTGGCTGGAATGCTGCTGCTACTCATGAGTTTTGCCAGAAACCACCAGGCAAGGAGGAGGGGGAGCCATTGGCCTGTGGATGCTGCCTCTGAGCTCTAGCCTAGCTGTTGGGATCCTAGCCACCCCCTTCCAGAGTAGCCCCTGCCTTTCTGGCCTAGGCCCCTGCTATCCTGGCCCAGGCTCCCAGTGCAGCCACCAAAAAGCTTTCCATTGTAAAATAGCTCCTGTTTGTGGCCTGGAAAATGGATGACCATCTGCACGTCCGGGCAAGATATTCACTCTTTCACTGCCCAGAATGAGACTTGCAGACACATTGTTCTCTCTTGTGGGAGACCAGAACATTTCTCTGAATGATCTGGCTCAGATCCAGAGACCCAAAAGCACTTGGAGTTTTGACCTCAGCCCCTGGGAACGGCTGCCAACGCTGAGAGAAGAATTACAAGCCACAAAAGTTTAGATAGTGTAGAAATAAAGTAGTTGTAGGGTGAAATTTAAAAATGTACAGGGAGGTTTGAGGGGACAAGATGGAGGAATTTGGGTGTGCCCTGTCCTTCTTCCTTCTTCTTTTTACCCTCCATCTTTCTCCGGGGTGGTGGCATGCTTTGATTGGATTCTGCTAGGAGCACTCAGTTCAATATTAGTGATAGGTATTGGTATAGACTTGTAAACATAGTACACGTAAATTTCTGTATAAGAACCTGTGCCGTCCCCCAGAGAGGGGAGAACCTCGTGTTCTGCGGTGCCAGACGGTCTTGCAGAGCTGCCAGAAACGACCTTGTTAGATAAGAAAATAATAAACAAATTCCTAAGATCGAAACCGACTCTTCTGCCTGCTTCCTTCAAGAAATCAGAGGATCCGAGAGCTGGGAAAAGAATTCCCTGGATCTAGGGGTCAACCTGACCCCGAGTTCCCACACTCTCTCTTGAGTGAAAGAAGAGGACCAAGATGAAGACACGCACAGAAACAGCATGAAAACACCGAGGTCAGACAAAAGGAAGAATGAGGTCTCAGATGGAAGGGATTGATGGACATGCCTCATTCTTGGGCTGAAAATCCTCTTGTAAGGCTATGGAGAAGATATGATTAATATATCAGACACTTCTTTTCCTGTAACTCGTGGAATGCATTATGGGGTATAGTAAATGTTCTAACTGTAGACATGAGCAGGGGCATTTGTGGTAAAGTAAGCAGATGTTAAAACGGCTGTGATTCCCTAAGTTTGAATGGAGAGGTGATGGATATGGTCCTCAATAATAGTTGTGGGAAAACTTCTAGTTGAGGAAGGGGTTTTTACACAGGGACTAGATTTCCATTCTCCCGGGTGGCTGAGCACTATGACATCAAGGCCATGAGAAAACTGTTTCTTGTGGAGGAAATCTCCATAGAGGAAAGAGAGACAGAAAACCGTCTCTTTTCTCAAGTAAATTGGTAAAAGACTATTTTTAGAGATGGTAAACTGACTGATTTGTTTCTGTACGTTGTCAGTGTGAAAGAAAGGAAGTTGTGGGGGGAGGAGAAAGTGTTCTCAAAGCATTATTCTGTGTTTTATTTTTTTTCTTGTAGTTTCTAGTAATAAAGTTTTTCCTTTGTACCCTTTAAAGTTTGAGCCTGTTTTGCCTTCCTCCTAATCCTAACAGCAGGAAATGAGTAAATAATTCTAGTGGGTGCACTGGTGGCTTGGCCATCACTAAATCCCCCACAGAAATTGGTGCACTGCCCAGGAAATCTCAAATTGGTGAACCGAAACCACTACAGCTCTTAAGGGGAAAAAAGTAAAAACAAGAATTCTAACTTTTTAAAGAGTAATCATTTATCTAATTGGTTGATGTCTTAGGGCTGCAGATGAATTTATTGGAAGCACTTTTATGTAAAGTGTTTTGCTATTTATTTTTCTGAACTCAAATCTTCCTTTTTCAAGTTTTTCTCCACCTGCCTTCTCATATTCAGGGCTCAATTCAAAAGTAGTAGACACGTTATGTCCCACCCAAAAAGAAATCAATAAACTTGCTTTTTATTTAAAGTCACTTCTCCTAGTAGATGAAAAGGGTTGTTCTTGTACAATTTCCTGTGAAGTATTCACAAACTATGAAAGTGTTTATTTTTTCTTTCTCTCCTTTCATTTCTCTTGTACCGTCTGTACTTTTTCCTAAGGTCCAAAGGTATGCATTATATAGGGAAAAGAAAAAAAGTTAAAGATCAATGCCTTCTTTCACTGTGACTACCTTGCTTTATAGATAAATGATGTGTATATGAAGATCACCATAAATAGGAGATAGAAGATTGCATTTGAAGCAAAATGTTAATCACCAGGGACAAAGTGGTATAAGAAGCAAAATCTGAGCAAATTATGCCTTGGGATAAACAGAAATATTTTTTATGATTTCTAGGAGAATGGATAAATAGAAAATTGAGAATTTTGTCTATGTGTTTTGTGTGTATGCTGACATGCATGTATGCATGGGAAACACAAGGAATTAAAACGCATTTCCCCTCTCTGCATATTCATCCCATTCTGTCCCCACTTTTCTACATAGATTTAATATATACATGTGTTTGTGAAAACATACACTTTTGTGAATGTTTTCATTATATATATTTTCCATATAGAGTGGTCATGTATGGTGTAGGAAAGGAAAAACTGGAAAAGGCAAAGCTACTTACATGTCTGCACATCTGAATATAACATATACAAAAAAGTTATGGCATGCAAATATATATGTAGAGACATGTAAAAATGAAATGTTTTTACACATTAGGAAGCTACACATTAGCACAAATACATGTCTCCATATACTTGTTTATATCTACATCTTTTAAGTTTATGTGTGTATGTATCTAGGTACGTATAAAAATACAAAGAAATGCAGGTGGGACACTAGCTATTAAGAATTTTTGAGAGAACTGTTCCGTGTGTTTTCTGCTTTGTTGGTCTTCTTTAGGTCACACCTGCAAGAGATAATAATTTGGCTTTCCCTCTCAGCGGCACAGGAGAATAATCATTGTTGAGTCTATAGAGAGATGCCAACTATTACCTCGTTGACAGCTGAAGCAGCCAGAAGCTACTTTTTTCACACTTTCAATCAGAAAAAAAAAAAGAAAAAAAAAAGTTTAGAACATCTTTTCCTTTAAGTTTTACATCAATCATTTTTTTTCTAGTTTATCCTTCATTAAGTTAATGCTGATGTAAAGCCCTGCTGGAAATTACGTGTGTCTTAGGCATTCATTATGCCTAAAGTGTTACTGAATGTACTTAAAGTTGTTAAAAGCAAAGACTTTAAAAACTGTCATTCCTACAAAACAAACAGATATTGAGACTTGCAACACAACTAAACTTTTTGACTATTTAGACCTCAACTTTTTTTAAGACAAAATTAACATAAAAGAACCAAATAATTGAGGCTGTGACTATAGCAGACTCTTAATCTGAGTCATAGGTAGAGCTGATTGACTCTTAAAAATTAATTCAGGTACAAACAGGGAGCCTTACTACAGGAAATATCAGAAGTGGAGGACTCTCTTATGAACTAATACAGTATCAGGTGGCTATTTCCTGGAATGAAACTGAATTTGAAGTTTGTATCAAATATCATTTATTTGTAGGAGCAGTCAACAGACTACAAACTGTATTTTAGCAATGTTAAGAAATAAAACCAATGCCTGTTGCCTATGTCTGTGCATCAAGCTCACATTAAGACATTTGACTGTCTCTGCTCTGAATATGCATCATATCATTTGCACTGTTGTGGCATACTGCCCTTTAATGTTATGGCAGTCACTATTTTTATTGTGGTGAATTTTTTTTCTCATGTTATTTTAACTGCCCAAATGCTGAGCACAAGATGAGAGGGAACCCTACACTAACCTGCAGTCTGGCTGATTTACTGGTTTGTGAATTCAAAGCACTCAGAGTGTCATTCTATAACCCTTAGAACAGGTATAAGGGATATTGGTAAGGACATGACAATGGAGGACAGAGACGAACAGTAATCCAAGAGATTATTATATTTTATGAACTGTTAGTAATTCCAAGGCTGATTCTCTTGTATTATTAATAATATGCAAATAAATAGAAAGTTCTTTGAAAAATTGTCAGGGTATAACTTTGTCTTTTCTTATGCCAATCAAACATATTTTTAAAAAATATGAGTCAGAAAAAGTCAGTATAAGTCAGAATTACAATTACTGGTTTCCTGTTATATGTGAAAAAGTATTTCTGTAAACAACATTGTGTACTGTATACAACAGTATAAGGGCCTTAGAGTCATTAGCGAAATTTTCATTTTGCCAATGTCTTCAATGTCTTCAATGTCTTCACAGATCCACTTTCTAGCAGCAGTGGGGAGCAGGGGAAATAACAAGAAAACAGTGCAATACATGCCAAATATAATCAGAAATTACCTACAGTCCTGGAGATATATCAGCACTCTTTCTGTACTAGAATCTGTAGTGTAGATTTTTGAAAAAGCCAGTTAAAGGATTAGCTAGGTGGTAAGAGCTAAGGCCGCTAACATCACTAGAGGTACACTGAAGCACTTCAATGACTGGCTTGAAACAAGAATTATGTACACATAGCCAACTATACTTTATCAGAACCACATGATCCATTATTTTCACTGCTTCATTTCAATTTCTGCATAGTGTAAGGAAATACAAACAACATTACAATTAATTTTTCATTTCTTATTCCCTTCTTTTGCTTGTCTGGAACGAATAAAAATTAATGAAGTTAATTGTCTTGGCACATTCATACTATAGAGCTACTTGATAAGATGTGACTTGCAATATTAAGGTGTCAACAGTGTTAAAATAAAGAACTTAAAGAGATGGAAGACATGCCAAATAAAACAAAAATATTCTGGTTTTAGCAATACTATTTGCAACATTAAGTATGATGCATGACATTATGTTCTTGGTAGCCTGCAGTCTGATAATCACAATGACATCTAGAATTACCCAATGTTTTAGTGTTAAATACAAGAATATCTGAGTGTCATTATTTCCTCCTTTTTACTGCACCATGCACCATATATACTTTTTTTTTGTCATTCTAGGTTGAGAAAGGAATCCCCAAACAGCAAAATTAGACACCAAAAAGTTTCTTGCCTTCTCTTGTCTGAGAAGAAGCAAGAACCTTCAAGGAGTAGGAAAATGCAGTGTTTCATTTCAAGAGCGAATGCATACCTTCCAAGCAAGAAAGGTAGAAATATTCATCAACTCCAAGGCAAGCAAACAAAGATACTGATGCTGACCTGTTCCTGAGATAAATGAATATATCACCAATTTAATGCAGATTATCCAGGAATATGGTGAAAGCATTTCTGACAAAGATTAAGGAGTGTAAGTAGTCCTTCAGAGTTTTTAAGTATAAAGTTTTATCTGCAAAATGGAATATTTGGCCTTTGATGGGAGGTCAAATGGAAAAGTGTTTAAATGATTGTGACTAGACACTCAACAGACTTAAACAGTTTTGGACAGATTATTCATTCCCTTGCTTGACAATGTGCTTTTCTCCAGATATATTCCATTTCTTGAGCTAACAGCTTTCACTGGAAAAATTGTCCAAAAAGAGCAAAAGATCTCTAGCCTAGGAAGGCCTGAAGAGATGAATTGATTATTGTTCAATGCTTGGTCGTTCTGCCAATTGCAATGCCAAAAAGAGATTTCACAGCCTCATTTCTAGCACAAGCTAGAAATAAAAGACTGAGAAATCAAGACTCGTCAAGGATTGATTGATGTCAGAAAGAGGAGGGAAAGGTTCTCCCTATATGTTGGACTCAGTAGAAGAGAAGAATGCCTAAAACTTACACCAGAACTCAGAGTGAACTCTCCAAAATATATGTAAGACAGGAATGTTCTTGTACCTCTCCGTGATCCAAAAAAGAGGTGGAAAATAATGAGCAAGTTTAATCTAGAGAAAGACAGAAAACTTCCCCTCACATTCATCAAGAGAACAGAAACACTGGGAGGACTACTGATGCTTTAAAAGATGTTGTTGCTGGGAAGTTGTATAGAAATATGCTTTCAGCTATAAGAGTACAGAGGTCTGTTAGACCTGCATTGAAAATTGGGACATTACAATACATTTATCTCTAATGATGATTAATAACATAGATAATGCATGTATTGCAGTGTAACTGTAAACTTATGGATATGTATATTTTGTTTATATTTCTTGTACAAGAAGTGAAAATAAGGACTGTATAGACTTACTCTGATTGTATTTTTAAGTACCTGCAATAAAGTAACAAAGAGCATGTGTAGCAAGAGTGAATTTGGAGTAGGAAAAGTAAGCAAGTGCTTACCTGAAGTGAAAAAAACCCTCACTGTTTATAATATATGATCTTAGAACAGGCCACACAGCATCTGATAAATTATAGAGAGCAAGAATTTATGCAGAAAAGATGTGCTGTGTATATTTTCATATATATTCCAGGAATATATTGCCCTGACATGTCCATTATTTTCACACAGAGCCCTGTAAATGGATATGATTATTGGACTAGGTAACATGAATTTAAAACAAACAAGCACCAAATAAAAGCAAGCAAAACCCCAAAATAATATTTTAACCTTTTAACCATTTCTCCTTCCATCTTCATTTATTACCTTAACCTAAAANCTTCTCCTCATTATAATAATATGAACATAGTGGCTATGTATATGGTATTCTCTGATACCTTTGAGGCACAAAAGTCTGTTAGAAAGAGTAACAATCACTGCCATTTTACATGAGGACAGCTAGGAGAGAGTGTCCCAAACACAGCCATGCAGATACTCCTAGACATGAAGAGAGGCAGCACCACTCTTGTGAAATTCAAGTCACTGCCTAGGCCACAGACATGTTATAAAATGTTGTTTGCCAATATTTGTGTTGGTTCTTACCCTGAAATACTGTCAGGAAAACTACTTTGCATCTTGTTTTCCCATAAGTTAGCAGAATGAACAGTAGAAGAAAATAGCACTGTTCCAGGCACAGGGGGACAGACCTTCAGGTATTTTGTGATTTTGGTTTTCCTTACCACAGAATATTGTTGGTGCTAAATGTCTGTTTGACGTCAGAAGATGAACAAAGAATGTCATGGAAGAAATGGAAGAAAAAGATATTGAATACAAGTTCACATCAACCTACAACCTTTAATTCAAGTCTTTGCATCATAAATCTACAGAAGTAGGGACTCTGTTCTAGGAAGCTATCACTGTGTGCTTGCCCTGCATTTATGCTCCTTCCTAGGCTCCCTGTTGGGAGCAGGATGTAGGTAGACCTTTGATCTGACCCAGTACAGGTAATTTTATGTAAAAGTGGATGAAAAAATTGTTTGATTGACTTGAAACAGAATGGAGAATGAAAATCAATTTATTCAGGGAAAGCGAAACTAGGAATGTACAGACCTGGAAAAAAATTAGGAGCTGATGTGAGAAAGGATCTTACCTCTCAAAGAAAATATAAAGGAGTGGATAGAGCATTTTCTCCTATTTTTTAAACTCTGTCCATCTCCCGGGTACTTCCATTCTTATTCAAACTATGTCCACATATGCTAATTAAACATCTCATTTTTGTGTTCAAGATACTGTCAGGTGTACCAAAGCCTGCACTGTTCTGCACCATGATAGAACACTGCTCCCTGTAGTCAGACTGCTCCCAGGTAGAACAAAGCATTAATCACAGGATGGGCAATTCTTCAAGGCCATCACCCTTGCCATTTGGATTGTTCCAGGCAGTGAAAAGCATTAGTGAGTGAGCGCAGTTCATGAAGCCCTTGTCTGCTTTGTTGTACATTTTTCCTGCTACTTCCCGTGCAACTGCCTCTCCATCCTGGGGTCACTTCTGAACCAATAATATTTACGACTGTAATTCACTTTCAGATATCTTTTATATATATTAACCCCATAATAAAATTAATATGTGATTGGAAAATTGTGAACAATAAGGTGACACTAAGGGATATCACCCAGTATACAGGTCACTGCAGACCTTGCTATTCATATACACAAGAAGTAAATGGAGGCATCACCATTGTTACATAACATGTCTGTCTGCAAATCCACAATTAGCAGCTTTGACTGTGCTTAGGGCATTTACTTTTTAATATAACCTAAAGAAGTTAAATTATATAAAATACTAGAGAAGNCTCACAGGAATCATAAAAATATATATGGGCACTGGTGATGCATGTAATTTAACTTAAATATTTTAGAGTCTATTACTTTCTAGTTTTTGTCTTGATTAAAAAAAGACAAGTCAATATATGTACACAGAGTCTTGTGTGTTACCACCAAGCTACGTGAGATAAAAATGGTCATTTATCCCCATATCAGATCATAATGGCACCCTCCTATTTCCCTTTCAGCAAATATTTTCCACATAAATAATTAA
>VZTT01026363.1:140-12201 GCA_013400855.1 Buphagus erythrorhynchus | reverse complement strand
ATTTAAACAACACACCGCAACAGGAGGGGGAGGTCCTGATGTGGGGTTGGCCATTGATGCAACGTGTGTGTTGGAAGGACACGTCACAAGGGAGAAGCCCAAAGAAGAGGCAGGAGCAGGGAGAGGCAGAGGAGGGTCGAGAGACACGTCATGTTGGCACTAAATGGCCATCCCCTGTCGGGCTGAATGTGATCCCTAACTACTTTTGAGTTTCCCGCTATCAGGGCAGGAGTAGCACAAACAAATGAAGAGCGAGAACGGCGACCATGACTTGGTAACATAAAATTCTTTAATAATTAGTACAGCAAATGTGGGATGAGGCCCAAAACTTGAACACAATAACCAAGGGAACAAGTTCTCTTCGGAAGCCAGAGGTTGAAGACCCAGACAAAGAAAGGTCTAGGGTACAAAAATGGGGCAATAGAGGGGGTGGAGTTGAGGTTAGGGTCCAATGGATATAGAGGAAAGTGGTGCAGAGGTGGAGTAAGAGAAGGCAGGAACCAATGGGGTAGGCTGGGTGGAACACTGCATCAAACGAGGGCCAATGGGAATACAAGGAAAGGAGAACATTCTAGAAACTAGGAGTGATGATAACTAATTGGGAAATACGGGTTAGGAACATGCACAAGGCATTAACATAGGCAATGCCATAACCCTTAGTAACTTCATTTTGGGATCACCACAACTTAAACAAATGCCTCCCAAGGTCTACGGTTAGGATATAATTCTTCTTTGGTGATAGTCGCCTGGCCTGGAATACCGGCCAGACTGACTCCCAGTCTCCCTCACAGGGTCAATGCCACTTTGTACGGTCAAGGCAGGAGAGTTTTGGGGGCAAAAGCCAGATATGGCAGGCCTCCCCAAGGACTCGGTGCCATCTTGTGTAGCAAACTCGGCTGGGGAAACTGAGTATGCAGGCACAGAAAGAATGTTTAGGTTAGCATTCAGTGACGCGGCTCGCCTCCTCCACCCTGCTCTGACTCGCCCAGCTAGCCCTGGAGGCGACACCAGTGCCGAGAGTGTCCCACTTCCAGGATCCCGGGGAACCCAGAATGTGGGTAGGGCTCTCAACCCTTACGGCCGGGCACACGTCCAGAGAGGAGCGAAGGATTGAGAGAGAGTCCTTTCGAGGTTCCAGGGAAGGTTTATTGGGGAAATAGGAGGGAGAACAACTGGGATCGAAGGGAAGGGAACCACAAAAGGCAAGGAACACAGGCATGCAGCAACTTAAATAGGGGACCTCCCACAAGGGAGGGTACAATACAGCAACCAATCGCTACAACTTAGGGGTGTAACATAAGGCGGGACTAATTCTACATACAACCAATAGGGGGAAATATAAGTGGGGAAACATATGTAACATCAAGTCATATACTAAGCAGGGGATGACTGATACAGAAAATCCTAGAAGGATAGGAGGGGCTAGGAGGGATTGGCATAGGCTTGGGAGGGGATTAGGGAGAAGGACAGGGAACAGTCTGAAAAGTGGGTTGGGACTAGGGTTGACTGATTAGTGAAAGCCAGGACTTAGGGCAACTGAACTATAACAAAGGAGGGGAGGATACAAACAATAGAACAAGCAATTAAACAAAGGAAAACAGCAGTAAAATAACACAATGCAACAGTTCAGGATGGCTTGATCAGAGTCATCCTGAGAGGGGGGCAGGAGAGGACAGGAGACAGGAGGAAGATGGTAGCAATCGTGCACTTTTTGGTGGTGTCTGTCTCCCAACCTTCCCAGAGGAAGGATAGGATTAGCAGGAGGAACACCGCAACTGGGAAGATAACTGGGGTAGAGAACTCTTATGTTCTGTTGGAGTTTGTAAATCAAGTGTCTTTCTGAATTCTTCAGAGAGAAATCAGAGTGCATGGATTGAATTAAAAACCTTTGGATGGACTGCAGTATATTAAGCCACCCACATATAAAGTAGAAGCCTAAGTTTAAGTTTTAGAATAAGCAAGCAAGTAAGGAAGAAAGTAAGAATAACTTCTAAGTGCTTTAAAGAGTGGAAGTCTTTAATACCAGTGTAGAAGTGTAAGTTCTAGTGAAAGCTGAAAAACATAGTCCAAGATATCAGATTCTGATAAAACAGAATCCCGTGGAATTGACATAAAATGTTGAAACGAAAACAAAAGCCTTTAACGGATCTTTGAAAATTTAACTTTCCCATTATTAAGAACATTAAAAACTTGTTAATAAGCTTCCCGCTGTGGAATGGTCAGTTTAGCACCCATTCCGCCTCTTTCCCATTCCCCAAGACTTAAAATGTGAAACTAGAAGTGTTAGAAGGGGACCTACACCACTAAAACTCACCCCCACCAGCAGTGGATCAACAGAAGAGTCTTGGGGAGGATCGTCAGCGTGACTGATCCTTCTTCCTGAAAGGTTGCTGTTGCCCCCTCAGAAAGTTGCCAAAAAAATCTGGGCAGTGGATCACCCAATGGTGACTTGATGTCCAGTGACAACACCCGCTGGAGACGCTTTCAGGGACAGACTGAACTGCCCTACCTTGGGCACTGCTTATTGCAGCGTGTGCGGTTGTCAGTTGCTGCTACCTTCCCAAAGTGTCTCCAGGAGAAGGCAATGGGGCAGGTAGACTGGCACACAGTCACACATGCACACACACAGGCTAGCTGCCGATGGGAAGAAAGGCCAGCAAGTGAAAGATGAGAGGAGTCTCTTGTATGGAGTTCCAATGGGGTTTAATGCAGTCACGCACCAAAGGGATCTAGGGACAAAAGACCGAGAAAATAGAAGGGTCCAGGTTTAAATATAGGGAAAGAGGAGCAGAGCAGGGCACCAGGGTCCAATGGGAACAAGGGAAAATGGTGCAAAGGCAGGATAAGGGACTGGGGGTACCAATAGGGTAACAGAGTGGAGCAATGCAGTAAACTGGGACCAATGCAGAACAAGAGAAGGGAGAACACTCTGAGCGATAATCATATAAGGTTATCAGCAAAGGTCTGTGGGGAGAAGCCTTTAATCACCATGTCCTTAATGCCCCTTCAACGACTCAGCGTCTCTCCTTCCAGGGCATGGAGATGGTTGTTTCCCTGGCAGGCCCTTGGGTCTCCACAACCTTAGTCATTTGAGTCAACAATGATACCACCTTCTTCACTTTGCTTGTCTTCCCCTACATTCCCACCATCTTCTGCTTCTTCAGCATTTCCATCCCCATTTCCTTCTTTTCCTTCACATCCAACATTGTCTGTTTCATTTGGATCAGCACTGCCATACTACTCTTCATTTTCCTTCTCGTCCTCCCACATATTTGAAAAACCGCTTTCTACTTGTTCCTGTTCCACAGTATTGCCTACCCCATCCTCCTTTGCATCCTGCTCCAAGTTGCTTCACGAGTTCTGCTCCTGTTAACTGCTGTCCAGGTCACAGCTCCTCTTCTCACAGCTAAACCACAAATCCAACAGTAGCACCAGGACTGCAGCAAGAGCCCAGAACTGGCTGTATAACCTGATCCATTATTTCGAGTCCTAAGTATTTCCATGGTGGTTGCTCCTGCACCTTTTCTGGTGCTATCTGCAGCCCAAATGTTTTTAATGCTTGCATCAGGCTAGAGCAAATCTGTGAAAGATCTTTTTTGGTTGGAGTTCCTATCAAAATGTCGTCCATATAGTGATAGTAGTATGCCCCTGGAAGTTGTCCTCTTACTGGTAAGAGTGCCAGCTTGTCATCTGAGAGACGGGCTGGGTGCAGAGAGGCACAATTCTGATTGGAACCAATTCAACTCCATAGATCTGGTCCAGTCCAAAAAGAAATTGATTCTGGTGCACTGAATTTTATTGAAACTCAGCAAAAAAGCACGGTCAGGTTCCTGGGGATAAATACAGGACTTACAGATTAACTACTTCTACGTTTACCTATGAGAAATGCACTAACTACAGATTAAATACTTAACTGTTTGCTACTCTTAATACACAAATTGGTCCTCTAGAGGCTGGCTGAGCAAGGGCCCCCAGACTCAGCTCTGTGCATGAGAACTCTCTCCAGCATTGCCAGCAAGAGTCCCTGGAGCCCAGGTCACAGCCCACAGTACTCACACAGGGCTGCTCTGGTGGCAGTAGAGGTTAGATGTTTCAACCCTTTGGAAGTCTGGCAGCAGGCTGATCTCCCTGGGAAACCACTTGCTGCCTACAACAAAGTGCTCAAGGAGTTTCTAGCGCAGGGAGCAGTACAGGTAAACCAAGAGATACCCCCAGTCACTGCAGGAAATGCCTCCCATGACACTGTGCCAGAGGCATACTGGAATTCTGCTTCTGTCCACTGCTATCTGTGTCACATCTTCTTTCCTCACAGCTATACCACAGATAAAAGAGCAGGGCCAAGACTGCAGCGAAGGTCCAGAAGTGCCACTGCTGCAAGGCAGCCCAGAGCAGAGCTCCCCACGCCCTGCCACTCTGACCCAGGGTGTCCTGCCTGATCTCAGCCAGCATCCGAGTCAACTGCTCTTCAAGGCTATTTGGAGCAGGTTTCCATGTGTGGCTGTGCAGCCTCATCCAGCCCATCTCTCACCCCCTGTGAGGACTGGAGAAGGCTGTGCACAAGCCAGACAAAGAATACTATCACTACCATGGCCTGCTGTAGTACCGAGCGAGAAGGGGTGGGTGTGGCAGGCAGGAATGCTGGAAGGGAACTCCTGGTGGGGAAGTAGGAACATGTTGGAACCCATTGAATCCTGACTCTGTGTGAAGACAGAAGAAAATGAAGAAAAATCACTAATTAGGTGGTGCAGTTAACTCACTTACAAGGACAAAAGTCTTAAAGATATGGAGCAGTAAGAAGAGGAGCCACACATCAGGAAGGCACCAAGGCCTGTCGAGCTGTGCCCCAGCAGCAGCAGCAGCAGCAGCCGTGTGCCATGCCCAAGGAGCTCTGCGAGGCACTGGGCTCTGGATGCAGGGTGGGAACCACTGCCTCTGGTACGCATGGTTGTGCTCTGGCTCATGTCCAGCACAGCCTCCAGCCCCTGTGTGCACTTACTGCTCACCCAAGCTGCACTGGGGTAGGGTGCCTAATGCTGCTGGGGAGACCTGTCCCTCTTCAATATGGCCTTGGGATGTCCCAAGGATGAAAATACATTCACAACCAAGCCAGTCCTGCCTTTTGCCCTCACCCACACCTAGCCCCTCAGGAAAAAAAATGCAGACCCACTGGTCTGCAATAGGCCCCAAGGCTGATCTTTACAAAGTGGGGTGAAGCTCCCTGAAACCATGCCCAACAGAAAATTGGATGTCCATACGACCCAGGCATGCTTTCCCCCTTGAGATCCCCCGCAGTAAGTTCCCTTCAAACTTTGCCCTCTGCTTATGGGGTGCTCCTGGACCCTCTGTGTGTGATCGTAGTAGAAATAAACTAACTTTTATATACAATTAAGTGGGGACAAAGTCAATGAAGCAAAGGAAAACTGATTTGTAACAATTCAGCTGAACTCGGTGCACCTCTCTCTTCACCGTCAGCTACAGACAAACTCCCTACAACAAAATGGCTTCGTTTTATATTGTTCTGCAGCCGGGGGCGGCCCCTGTCCCCTTTCCCATTGGATGAGTACTCAGGAACTTACAGTCCCGACTGCCTCCTCCTCTGTCCCCTCCCCTCTCCTTCCTTTTTTAGTCAGGTTTTCAGCCACGCCCCTGTCTCAGCTTTCAACAACACTCAATATATTCATCAAAACAAATCCAAATCATTGATAATTACATATAAAGAACAAAACCAACGACTTTCATTCTTTTATTTAATAACCTCTGATAGAGTCAGAACGAGTTATTAAAGTTTTATTGAGAACAAAAAGATTTGCAAAGCAAGGTCCTGCAGCCTTGGCACAGACTGGCCGGAGCAGCTGTGGCTGCCCCATCCAGGAAACATTCAAGGCCAGGCAGGATGAGGCTTGCACCAAACTGGGCTAATGGAGAGCATCCCTGCCTATGTGGGGCTAGAGCTAGAGGAACCTGAAGGTCCCTTCCAGCCCTGAGCATCCCACGATTTTGTGATATCGGGTGGTATCTTGGGCCGCGGGTGTGGAGCCCTGGCAGGAGGGGAGCCTGGTGCTGTCGGGATCAGTGTCCCGGGGCAGCTGGCGCAGGAGTGCCAAAGGCTGCCTGAGCACAGCCCGTGTGAGCCGCATGGCAGCCGGGGAAGCCACAGCCGCACCGGCCGATCTCGGCCTCCCGGGCCTCTTCTTCGGGGGCTGCCGGGCGGCTTCCAAGCACATGTGCGGCCTCTCGTGGAGGGAGCGAGGCCAAAGGTCTGTAGAACGGAGCCGGCACCTCAGGCCCAGGAATGGCGCAGCGCCTTCTCTTGGGGCGCGGCGGGGCGGTGGAGCCGCATGGTCCGGTCGGAGCCGATGTCCCTCCGCAGGCATCGGGGCCCGGAGCCCCTCAGCGACTGCAGGGCCGTCCGGAGCTCCGTGACACGAGCAGGGGCCCGGAGCCCCTCAGCGGCTGCAAGGTTATACGGAGCTCCGTGACACGAGCAGGAGCCCGGAGCCCCTCAGCAGCTGCAGGGTTATACGGAGCTCCGTGACACGAGCAGGAGCCCGGAGCCCCTCAGCGGCTGCAGGGCTGTCCGGAGCCCCTCAGCGGCTGCAGGGCTGTCCGGAGCTCCGTGACACGAGCAGGGGCCCGGAGCCCCTCAGCAGCTGCAGGGTTATACGGAGCTCCGTGACACGAGCAGGAGCCCGGAGCCCCTCAGCGGCTGCAGGGCTGTCCGGAGCCCCTCAGCGGCTGCAGGGCTGTCCGGAGCTCCGTGACACGAGCAGGGGCCCGGAGCCCCTCAGCGGCTGCACGGCTGTTCAGAGCTCCGTGACACGAGCAGGGGTCCGGAGCCCCTCAGCAGCTGCAGAGCCGTCCAGAGCTCCGTGACACGAGCACGGGTCCGGAGCCTCTCAGCGGCTGCAGGGCTGTCCGGAGCCCCTCAGCGGCTGCAGGGCTGTCCGGAGCTCCGTGACACGAGCAGGAGCCCGGAGCCCCTCAGCAGCTGCAGAGCCGTCCAGAGCTCCGTGACACGAGCACGGGTCCGGAGCCTCTCAGCGGCTGCAGGGCTGTCCGGAGCTCCGTGACACGGGCAGGGGACGGAGGTGTGCAGCAGCGGGAGGAGCTGGAGGCGGGGCGGGAGCAGCCGCCGGAATCTGAACCGGGAAAGGATCTGGAGCACCAGTCGGAGGGGGATGGGGCACCTCAGCCTGAAGAAAAAACAGCTCGGGGGCGACCGCATTGTCTCTACACCTCTCCAAAGGGTGGTGGAGAGGGGAGACTCCGCCCCTTCTCCCAGGCTGAAAGTGAGAGGATGAGCGGAAATGGCCTCAAGTGTCACTAGGGGAGGTATAGGTTGAATATTAGGGAATTTTTGTTCAGTGAAAGGGGACAACCATTTAGCAGCATTGCAACAGGATGGCTGGGGAAGTGGTGGAGTCGCCCACATTCTCTCTGTGCTGGCCAGGGAGTGAGTGGTGCTCCTGTCCCCTCGTCTCTCCCCAAGCTGAGAGGTTGTTGTGCTCAGGTGGTAAAAAGAAAATGGGCTGTCAATTTGAGGTCTCCGTTAGTGCATCAGTCTTGTAGCTGAGCTGAACAAAAGAAAACAAAAAAACAAAAAAAAAAAAATCAGATCTAGCAGACTGATGGATTATATTTGCTGTGCTGACCAGTCAAAACTGCCAGTGATTATATGTGAAAACAGATCAATTCAGTTGGCATAGCTTGAGGCTACTTACATTAGAATCATAGAATCACAAGGTATGTCAAGTTATAAGAGATTCATAAGGGTCACTGAGTTAAACTGCTTAATCCTAAGAGGATAGTTTCACTAAATCCTATTCCTAAGGGCATCATCCAGATGTTCCTATAACTCTGACAGGCTTGGTGTTGTGAACACTGCCCCAGAAAGCAGTCCTGCAGTAACATTTGCCAGCTTTTTGAGTATTCTGAGATTACTTCCTTGGGCCTCCATAGACTTGTGTGCATCGAGGTGGAGCAGCAAGTCTCAGGCTTGTCTGAGAATTTATCATCCCTTCAATCCCAATATTCCAAGACAAGGATCCAGGGTTCAGAGGTGTCACTGATGTTAAAGACAAGGAGAAAGGGGGGTATTAATTAAAGGAGACTGTGCTTTGTGTGTGTCCCTTTGTGGGAAGTACCCAACCTCATCAAGTAACAGATCAGCATTCTTTCTGATCCTCCTTTTGCTGTTGACTTGTTTCAAAAAGTCATTTTTGTTGTCCTTCTCAGCACTGGTCAGCTGAAGCTCTGCAAGAGTTTTGGGCTCACAAATGTTAACCTCACCCTGCTGAGGTGAACAGCACCTGCATAGTCCTGCTGTGTCACCTGTTCTTGCCTCCAGTGGCCACACATTTTCCTTTGGTGCCCGAATTCTAAAAGAACTTGGCTTCTCAGCTAAGTCAGTCTTCTGCCTCACTTGCCACTGCCTACGTTTGTGTTCTCTTTGAAGAAAGGTGACCAGCATGCATCCTGTAAGCTGATTCCTGTGATATATTATCCTCCTTAAATCTTATACCGGAAATAAGATATTAGCATATATTTCTTTTTTTTCCACAGACATTCTATTACTGCAAATTTTTCATAGCAATGTCTGTCCATTACAATGTCTTTATGTATCATGGTGCACAGTGGGACCTTGATCTTTACTAGGACTCCTGAGTATGAATCAACAGAAACAATTAATGCAGAACTTGTTCATTATCCTTTGCTTGTAGTATGTCAGTCTTTCAGACTGAGAGCAGGGGAAAAAGGGAAAAAAAAAATAGAGGACAATTTACCTTGGTCATCTCCCCTGAGTTACAGTAGAAAAAGTATCTTTAGCAGCCACCATATTCATGTGAATTAATCATGCAATTCTGGTAGTAATATCTGTCATTTCTTTATCGTGTTTAGGCTATGGTAAAAAAGGACCATTCTTGCTCCTGCTGAATTTTAACATTCTCTAAGGATATACTGCATTTGAGCCACCAAGTGTTCACCTGAAGAAGACGACAAAACCAGAGGGATAAGCGTAGCAGATTCTGGTTCATCTCCATGGGAAAAGAAGCAAAGCCTAATTTTCTTTCATTTTCCATCAGTCTCGAGACAGACCAAATATAGGTTTCTTCTTCAGCTGTTTCTGGAACCTTCATCTGAAAACTCTTTACAGATGAATAATCTGGAGACAGAATGATGGCCCTTTTTACCACTTTCTGTGTCTGGGCTAGCAAGTTAAAACAATCCAGGCTTATTCTCTTGCTAAGACCAGCTGGAATAGGACCATCTGCTTCCATCGTATAATCTCCATTACTGTCCAGACAAGTTTAAAATCAGAAAATCGTGGATGATTTGGTTTGGTTTGGAAGAGTCCTTAAAGACCCTCAATTTGAAACCCCCTGCCATGGGTAAGGACATCTTCCACTAGACCATGTTGCTGAGAGCCCTGTTCAGCCTGGTCTTGAACCTTCCAGGGATGGGGCAGCCATCCCTGTGTAACCTGTGCTAGGGAAGGATTTCTTCATGATAACCAATCTAATTCTTCTTTCATTCAGCTTAAAAACATTCTCCCTTGTCCTTTCAAAAATGCTTGTCAAAAACAGGCACTGGCTTGTCCTAAATTGCAAACTGTATCCACAAATTGTGTAGCAGAATGTGGGTTGCACCAAGGGCTCTTCCAGCCTTTTAACCACTGAAATGTCTCTGTTCTGCACCTTGGTGCTTCACTGTCTCAGTTCAATAGTGTGTCACCACTGTGGGCAAAAGCAGACTTCACGTTCAAGTTGGTGAATATTGGAACATAAGGCAAGCAATTGATCTCCAGATGGAACATGTGAAGCCTTAAGCCACTATCCTGAAATAGAGAACTGTCTTTCCATTTTCTTTCATCTCCTCTTCTCTGCATATTGCAAAGCCTGTGTTAGCAGAAATAGAGAAAATAGATCTTCCTTTTAAAGTATCTGTTCTACCTGTGAATTGTGCCATTCTTAACCACCACGAATTGCACCCTGACAGATGGATCTACACTACATCGAGGTGGTTGCAGTGCGTCCTTAAAATATCCTTTAGTGTAGAAAATAAATTCTGGTGGTGTCTCCTGCATTCCTACCACCACAGCCATAAGCTCTTTTGCAAACCAAACATGCTTGCTGCCATTCCTTCACATCTGTAACATTTAACTTTAATGCCTCTGCCCCTGAGGAGCTGCAGAGTAGCATTTCAATTCACCATCCATGGATTTGTCCTGAAGAATTAGAGACATGTCAGCTTATCAGTCTGTGACCTTTTCTATTAACATTGTCTTCAGGTTGACTTGGCAGCACACAAGGAAAATAAATCTTGTTACCCGAAGCTGGTCTGGCTTGCCAGGATAGTGCAGCTGTGGCTCAAATCTGTTAAATTTTTAAATTGCAAACATTGCTATGACTACATGAAATTTATTAGGTGGAATTATCCCTGGTAAGGGGTGCAGAGGAAAGCAATGGAATAGAAACGTAAAAATAGATATGGTTTTTGTTGTTGTTCGTTTTGTGGTTTTGGTTTTTGTTTTTTGTTTGTTTGTTTGTTTTGCAAAGCCTGGAAAGTTTTATTTTTTATCTTATTTACAACCTGGCCTGACACCCTAGAGATAACACAAATGGAGTCGTCGTGTAAATTACAGAATCTTTTTATATTCTAGTCTTTGGGAGATCTACATGGACACTCTTCGAAGTAAGCTGCATGTACCTTATCACCTGCTCCTAGGCTTTTTCAACACCTTTTTCTGTTGTGTTCTTTTAATGATAAAGGTATGAGGAGAAGCATGATGACCTCAGAATGTGATGCCATGAATAATTCTCCTTAGAAGAACCTGTTCTGGCATTACAATCCCTGCACTCCCCATTGCTCTGATTTTCTATGACATCCAGGCATGGAACAATGTGTGATCTCCAGGATGCTCTCCGTGTTAATATTTAGTGCTCAGAACAGCTGGCTAAACACCCAGTGTTTTTTGAGATACACAGGGTGTTTGAGATGCCCACAGGAGACTTGCAGGTTTGGTATAGGAGTTATTCCTCTTCAGCTTCTCAGCTGGTCAGGAGGCAAAGCTGAGCTATCTCAAAGGACTTGAAATTTGGGGAGGATGCTGGGTTGATGGTTGGACTTGATGATCATAGAACCAATATCATAGAATAATAGAATTCAATCATATATAATTGGAAGAGCCCTTACAGCTCATCCAGCTCTATCCCCCTGCCGCGGGCAGGGGCACCTTTCACTATTCTAGGTTGTTCCAAGCCCTGTCCATCCTGACCTTGGTCATCCACAGGGATGAGGCAGCCACAACTTTTCTCAACAACCTATACCAGGGCCTCACCACCTTCACGGCCAAAAATTTCTTCCTAACAGCCAATCTAAACCTGCCCTCTGTCAGTTTAAAACAATGATCTTAGAGGTCTTTACTAACATTAAGAATTCGATGATTCTAAGATGCTGGCAAATAAATTGAGCTCCAATAGTGGGATTCAGCTGCAGATTAAGACACTTTAATTAGTGCCTGGACTCAGTTAGAGTCTAAAATCCCACTGGAGTTGATGGAGACCAAATTATTGCATGCATTAGAGCCCAGGAAGGCAGCTGAAACCATCTTAAAGCGAGGATCTATTTCTGTCCATAGGTCTAGCGTCAGCAGGAGTTATATTGCAACAGGTCTCTGACTGCTGTGGCATCTTAAATATCCAAATTACATTTAGATTACATAAGGACAGCAAAATGTTTCTTGGTTTTTTTGGTTTTGGATTTTTTAATGAGTTTAAGCCACTACAGTTAAATATTCGAAGAAATAACAGCAAACCTCTAAAGGAAGCAAAACCAAACAAACCAACCACCCCACCACCCTAAAAAAAAAAATCTTAAACAAAAACAGCCTCAAACAATCCAAAAAAGACTAGGTGTTGGGGGTTGAATTTTCCCTTTTTCTTTCTGTGGAATTTTTCCCATTGTTATGCTAGGTATTTAGGTCTACACCCATACGGTCAGTTAACAGTTTTCTCTCGAAGGGGGGAGGAGAGGGGCAACACCTGAAAAGGAGAGCTGAGGT
>VZTT01026362.1:8170-60768 GCA_013400855.1 Buphagus erythrorhynchus | reverse complement strand
CTATATATAGAATATATCTAGTATCAAAATAGTACAGCTACCAACAGATTCAGTAGTGCTAACACAATTTTAAAATAAGATGAGGTTATAGACTTATTTACAGTGTAGGCATGATTAGACATGTTTACAAAAACATAAACATTTTTGCTGAATGAAATTAAAATATATTGAGTAAATTTCTTATTATGGATACCCACCAAAAGGTCTGAAGATTGTTTCAGTATTTAAAAAACATGATGTAATTTTATCCAGCTGAGCTCTTACATGTGCAGAATATTGGACAATCAATTCTATTCAATATTCTATTCAAGACTGTATGAATGCTCTTCAAAAATTGAAGAAGAATTATTATATAATTTTTTTTGTGTGGAATTTTAGTGTAAAGTTCCCTAAATACCCAGACAATTTTACAGACTGTTTCCCTCCAAAAGGAGAAACTAGGTTGCGTAAAGTTGTATTACATCTGCCTGCACTTCTGAAATGTTATTACTAGGTATAAAAACATTTAAAAGCACACATTTAAAATCCACAGGATATATTCTGACAAAATATGCTTAATTTGTAAACAGAAGTTTGAATGCACAACTACCTCATATGTAACTATATAATCACCTCAGAGAGAATTTACTTGATTCTACTTATGGGTAAAACCAAAAAATACTGGTTTTCTATTTGCTCCACAGCTGTGTAAAATTAAAATTCACCATGGAAAGAAATATCTGTACCAGAATTTCTTACAAAATGAAAGTCATCCCACCTTAATTCTTTTTTCCCTGTCCTCCAGCTTGCTCTCTGCTAGGGCTAGTTTCTTTGCCAGGTCATCTCTTTCAGCAAGGTGCTTATCTGCAGACAGTTTTTTCAGTTTCTGCAAGACAGTTTTTTTCCTTATCTTTTTGCATCCTGTTTATTATTCCTTTATGACCATGTTCTTTTACAACTTACTTACAATTTACTTTTTTTCTCTTTTGATGCTTCATCCAAATTTATTGTAGCAATTACTTTCTAGTGTGGAATTAACTACATATTTGGAAAAACACAAATTTTATGAAAGGTACTTCNATTGTTGTGCCGAGCAAGGAGCTGAGAGATTTCATTTTCTGTATCTTCAAACTTATTCAAGGCTTTCTCCTGCCTGTGCTGAAGCCTCTTCAGTGCCCTGTTTTCCTTCTGCAGCTCATCCAGTTTGATGTGGAGTTCAGTCAGTTCATTTCGGAGCTCATTGATTTTCAGCAGCCTAGCAGAAAGAACTCTTTTTGTAACAAGATCTATATCTTTTGCAGGAGAATCCCTAGTGAGGCTCTGAGAACGGAAACCCCACCGTGTCCCTCTTTTGCTTGGTGCATATTTGGAATCCAATTTCTTTGTGGCTGAGAGAGGAAAAATAAAAAGCATGTTTATTATTAGACAATGCAGTTTGTCTATTCAGACACCCTTGGAACCAAGCTCTGTCTGAAACAATCATACAATATCTAGCAGAGACGGCAGCTTTCAAATCAGACAATAAAAGGCATATATATGATAGAGTTATGCTCCTTCTGATAGCTGAAAAATGGAGATTTATGTCTGTGATCTACTGTAGGAGGTAATATCTGCAGCCATTAATATAGGACCCTTGTAAAGTAATCATCTGCAAATCGTATAAGAAATGAGAGTCATATTTTGTTAATATTTGATACTGTTTATTAAAATGGTTTAGAAATACTATATTCTAGATGCATAGAAAATTATCACATGCTTTTAAAATGGCAACAATTAGCTAAACATTAGCTAGTTATGTATTATGCAAGATGTAATTCTCCCAGACAAATGCAGTAGTATTTTCAAATCCAGCTGCCATGCTTACAGACAAAACAGCAGATTTCAAAGGCTCAATGCAAAAAGCCTCCAAAGTGAAATTAATAAATCCCATGAAAATTCAGTTCTCCCTAAATAATTTATTCTCATATCACAAGTTATTTTCCACACAGTATTCCTATTTGATTACTTGTATGTACCACTTGCATTCCTATTTGTTACTATTATTATTATTGTCATCCCCACACATAAAAGCTGAACGTTTTGTTTCTGTCTTATGTGCCTCTCATGCCAAGCTCAAAGAATGAATCATATAATCCACTAAAACTATCTCTTAAAACAACTGAATTAATAGAATGCATAATTCCTTAAGGTACATCAGTGTTCAAAAGAAGTACAGAGCTGCAGTTTGTAATTCTGGCTTGAAGGCTGGGATACAGCAATAGTCCAGTTACATGCACACGGACACTGTGTGCGACAGCAAATTCTTCCTCCCCTTTGCCACTCACCATGTTTCTATTCTATTGAGAATACTTAAAAGCAAAAATAACAGCTTAAAAATACCTCCTTATAATTTCCTCTAGACATTTTGCAAAAACACTCATTCGTTTTCTGCTTGGTGCTCATTTTTTCCACACCCTGGGCAAACAAAAGGAGGTGTGTTTTTTTCCTTTACAAAGAACACTTATGTCACATTCAGGTGTGAAAAGATTATCTAATACATGCACTGCAGGAATGATGCCACTCCTATCACCAACTGAGTTCCCATTAACCCTAGACTTGCAGCCCCTGTAAGAATTTCTCCTTATTTAGGGCACGCATAAAATTCCACTACCAACACTGTACTGTTGATCATATAGTTACATTGGGGAATAGTGTATTTCAAGAGAGTGTTATATGACATTCACAATACCTTCATGTAATAATTATATTCAATTCTGGCTATGTAAACAGGGAACTGGTCACACATTCGCCCCTCCAAATTAAATAGCATGGTGAAACTGCAGTTTTTGGTTCCCAGACAGATAACCCATGACCACCATGGAAGAGATGCCACTACTGAACACAAAGAAGCTCAGCAAAACACCAGTTGCACCAGGATACCCACACTGTCAAGGATCTGAAGAGACACGTTCCCTGAGCAAATTAAACACTTAAGGTCAGAATTTCTGGTAGGTCCTAGATTGTAACACAGACCAAATGATTCACATAGTATCAAGCATTTATCAATGAACAAAAACATCTCCCCAGGAAAGGTAGGGCATGCTGTGACTTCACGGAAAAATGCATACAATTACTTCGAACAAGCTGTGAAAGTGTGGCAGAAATCCTTCACAGCCCTACTTCAGCTGAGGGCCTGCGTAACCATTCTACTCTTCTTTGCAGGGATGTTCACCTCCCTACAAACTCTATCAAAAAAACAGACTATGTCTGTGAGGGAGCTCAAAGTGGAATTATGTAATCTCCAATTGGAAATATTTTACCCTCAGAGAAGAAGCAGGAAAAATATCCTGTACAGCTTAGTCAACTAGACTTCCACAAGACAGGTATCTGTAGGTTATTTGGTCAGGGAAATTTTAACAGTTGTCTCCTTTCTACAGACTGCATAGCAAGGACTTGCCTTAGGTTTTGGCCTTGAGCTTTTTGTCAATGACAAAAGGAAAGCATTAGCATGATTCAACAGAAGGCTAGTATAAAAGCCATATTCACTTGTTAAGAAAACTATGAAGAATTCTGAAAATCACTAAAACTCTGCCTTATGCAGGAGTAGGTTAATTTCAGTTTTAAACGTCTACCTGCCATCTGTAGAATAATTCACATGAACTATATTTGTGGATGCTCATAATGCTAGTTTCTCTTTTTTGAGTTTTCAAAGATAATTTACTCTTTGGAGCAGTTACAAAGCAGCAATTTCTGCTACCTACCTACCTTGGTAGTGCAACAGGCTGTTTGAAGTCTGTGTTTTGTGATGTCTTTTTTCTTGGCTTGTAGATGGAGAGCTTAGTGCTGGTGACTGGCTGGATGAACGAGATGCATTACCTTCATCTGAATAATAGGAGTCACTATTTTTATCCTCGTTTGATTTCCTCTCCTGTTCAGAATCTGGGCTCCTTACTCTTTCTCCCATTTTTCAGATTTAACAGCTTTCCACTTTTTTCTCAAAGACTGCTCATTTTGGCACAAAGGATCTTTTAGTTGTCACAATGGCAGCAGTTGGATTATTTCCTTGGGTTTATCATCTTCATCTCTAAGCACGAGATCTCTGCAGTTGAGTTCAGTTCAGTTTAGCAAGCAGTAAGTTATCATTGAGAATGCATATTTCTGTAACAATTTAGAGAGAGAGAAAAAACAGTGAGAATGATTTTGCTAAAAAAGAATGTTGTTTAAGAAAGAAAGGTAAAAAAGCTGTAAAATTATTCCTATAACCTTATGCCACACACTGTGCTACCTACACCTTGTTTATAGTAGTAATTCTATTTGTATTAATTATTTGTATTAAATGTGACAGGCATCACTCTAGGAATGCTACTAGTATTACATTCAATAGTCTGAGGTATTTCAATCCTAAAAGAGAAATCAGAATATTAAAACAGCTGAATCTAGAACAAGAAACTACTCCCAAGTTAGAGAAGGGAAAAGAAGAATTTAGAAAACAAAACTGAATACAAGTGAAAGTCTGTTGATATTCAGGAAACTAATTTAGACATATTTTTAAACTTTTTAACCAAATTAATTAACAACTTATTTGTGTGCCTAGAATTGAGATATTTGTAGAATTTAACTAAATCTTCAATTTCTCAATTTTTGACTTTCCAATGATGTTAAATAATAGGCTTGAAAACCAATTGTCCCATTCATGCGGAAAACATCCAGTCCCTAACCCCTGAAGAGACTGTACCTATTTATCCCAATCTTCACCCTGAAAAGTACTCCCATACCCTACAACATCTGGTGTTTCATGCCTTCAAGGACTGGCCAGAGCACACACATTTGTGTCATGCATATTTATATATCTATATCTGTATTTTTATATCTGATAAGGAAGACCACACCACCAGTACATGATAAACATTACATCTGCAGTAGGTATAAAATAAGAAGGGCCACTCCTGCAGCCTGATGCAAACTGAACAATCCCACAATCTCAAGGTGAAATCATCCCATTTTATATTTGGAGACACTTCCTGGGAATGTAATGGCGCAAATATATTCAAAATTTTCTTCACCTTCTCAGTCAAAATAATTTTCTCAACAGTTTAGGAAGTGTTTTACTGACTATGCTCAACTTCCCTTGTCTTTTGCCTCTCTCACCACTCTTGGCAGCTTTCAAGGTTAATTTCACCATCTCTTTCTTTTCAATCCAACTTTGAGATATCAAGCCTCTAGTGGGTGAATAAATAGGACCTGCATCAGAGCCCATCAGTTCCACCTGTTGAATGACATAACCTCCTAGCTGATTTCTAAATGGCAAAGCAAATTACACACCAAAAACTTGAGTTGCTTTCAGTCAAAACTGCTCTACGCTGCAGGACATTCAAAATACCTGTAAATGAGCTGTAAATTTTTCACTATATTATTTCCCAATAAAATAAACTTGGCCTGCTTATCAGCCTTCACTGCCTATACATGCATTATTGCAGAGCCAAGCAGAACAGAAATGTCAGCTGCCAAGACAGTTTTCATTACAAATTCAAGCTTTCTGGCTCAGTTCACTGTTAGCACAACTCTGTCTCCAGTGGCTGGAATCCATTTGGCCTCATAATCTATACAGAAGGAATTAGAGGAATAAATATCCCATCAGGTTTCTTAACTGGGAAGATGCTTGGAAATTAATACTGAATTACCTGGAAAATAGTATTTTTCATTACTTAGGAAGTAACTTTCCAAAATAATGTTTTTTAAACATCTAAATATTTTCAAAGTAATCCAAAAAAATTAGATGCCAGAAACTTATGTCAAAAGATTCTGAGGAAAACTAAAATTTCACTGCAAAGCCTAGAAAGTTAAATAAGCTATGCTTGAAATCACCTGTCCTAGAGATTGCTAAACACATTCTGGAAGGTATCATTATTGTGAACATTCAAATAATCAGGAACAAATGTTCTTTTTCCTTACAAGATAATGGAGTTATTAAAATTATTTCAAAAGGATGTACCTAATCATAACTGTAACTAAGATTATGTAAGAATATTAGAACATATCTAGGTGCTTCCCTAGTCCCAAATACTTCCTTTCCTAACTCCTGGCCCCACAAACACCTATGCAGAATGGATGCTATTTTGCTCCTTGAAGAGCCAAACGAGCCTAAACAGGCAATGTTTTTGGGACAATCTGTTCTCCAGAGGATGCACAGGCAAGACTGCATCAGGTCTGTCTCCACAGGACAGAATTTCAGGGAACAGAAAAAAATATAAACTAATATATTTATGTGAAAGTACTAAAATAATATGAGATATAAAAATAGTACTCTGGAGACAGAGACCTCATATTCTTACATTTAGGGGAAGCATAAATGCCTACAGTTCATGTCTAATTATATATATAAAACAAGAGCACTCACTTTCACGTACCGACAAAGCTGATCAGTTATTTCACAGCCTCACAAGAGTTCACTGAAGAGGCAATAATCGTTTTGAAGAATGCTTTTCATAACTCAGTGTATTTAAAACAAACAAATTGTAAGGACTGGAGGATTAGAATTATCCACCACTCCTATCCTGGATATTCCCCACTCCTGAGAATATTTTGCTCAGTATCATTTTGACATACAGCGACATAAGCAAACAGAAATTTTCAGTGCATTCTGGAAGTACTTGAAAAGCAATGAAATGAAAACAAATTGAAAAAAGTTAAACAAAGAAAGGTCCCTTGAGGAATCCCAAAAAACATCTTTAGGATCTTCAAATGGTTTTCAGTTTTATAAACAAGTAATATTATCATGTTTTCCATACAAAACAAAAAAACCTTAATCTGTTAAGCCTTGCCAAATTAATTTTCCCGACAGTTTATAATACAATTTGATTAACAAAAGAATGCACAGTTTATCTTGAGAACAAAATAATAACTAGGATATTTGAGTTTTACTTCAGTGAGTCTAAGGACTGTTTAATTAAGAAATGTTTTGGTTCCCTGACTTTCCAATTGTTACAACCTAGTTTGAGTTGACTATAAAGTAAGTTTAACTCATGTGAATAAGATCCACAAAGATATCTATTTTCCTCTGTATGTTTAGTAAGTT
The DNA here is from genome assembly GCA_013400855.1 of Buphagus erythrorhynchus. Classification (NCBI taxonomy): domain Eukaryota; kingdom Metazoa; phylum Chordata; class Aves; order Passeriformes; family Sturnidae; genus Buphagus; species Buphagus erythrorhynchus. Next base: position 53,735 of record VZTT01026362.1, on the reverse strand, counting down.
GTAAGGAGTGAAACGTTGTGGATTAGCAGTGGGTCTACTAAGCTCCACCATCAACATCAAAATCCCAATCCTCTCACCTCAAAAGCTCAAGGCATGCTTTAAGAAGCCTAATGAATTGAGATCACATCAATACTGAGTGGCTGAAGGAAATCTGGGACTTGCACAAACTTTAGAAAAGGTTTTGTTTCCAGGATTTCATACTTCTTCACTTCTGCTACTTCTAGATATTGCTATTATTTACATATTTTGTATTAAAAACATGTTCATCATTACAAAAAGCAGTCAAGCACCAGGCCACCGCAAAGCACATGATGGACAAAACAGAAACCACAAAACGGTGACAGGAGATTCCCTATTACTCCTAAGAAAATCACACAAAAGAAATTGAACCATGGGATTACAGGTATTATGCAATAGACAGAAAGGAAAATTGCTTAGCAATGCTTCTCATCCAGTGCACCCAGAGCTTAGTTCTGTAGTGCAAGACTCATAAAACTTTTAATGTCCTTTTCAGTATTAACACCCTTCCCAAACCAGGGGAAGCTCAGTACTTTTGCTGGTCACCGAATGGCACTTCCCCCGTACAAACACTGACCTCTAACGGCCCGCTCTGCTCTTCCACCTATTCTGAGACAGGGACAGTGCTAGGAAGCCAGCTTCAGACAAATACAAAAGCATCAATCCAAGTTACTGACGTGTTGAACTTAAGAGCAAAGAATAATTTCAAAAGAATTTCCTTTCCCTCCTCTCCCTTCTTATTCAAATCCACCCATCTTTTTCATATCCAAATACTGTAGGTTTTCCAGAAGAGAGCAGAACAAAATAATTTACTTTTATGACATCAAAACATACTGAGTGATGAGCCTTAGTGAAGACTAAGTATAACTTCATTAGGTACTGCAGCCACTGACTTAACTGTATGCAGTTTTTCTAGGTTTACTAGCTTTTTACAAAATCACAGGATCAATTAGATTGGAAAAGACCTCTGAGATCATCAAGTTCAACCTATGACTGGACATCAGCACGTCAATAAAATAAGAGCACAAAGTGCCATGCCTAGTCTTTCCCTAAACACTTCCAGAGATGATGACTCCACCACTCTGAGCAGCCCATTCCTATGTTTAGTCACCCTTTCTGTGAAGAAATTGCTCCTAATGTCCAACATAAATCTCTCCGGTCACCCCTTAAAACTGTTGTCTTGCTCTGCATTTAGGTGAACTAAAACGCTGTATGGTTTTAAAAGTCAATGTTACATTTACCTGACTGTCCCAGCAACCACAAGGTTACTTGTGTTAGATCTCAAAACGAAGAATCTGCTGCAAGTCCCAGGTCAGAAATGAGGAAATGGCACTTCGAACAGAGCACATGCAGGCCAGTCCTACAACCGGGAGAAGAGATTATGTTTCTAAATCAGACAGCATCACGGAGGCCGCGCTGCCGCTCATATTGCCACCCCTACCCCAGTGCGTGCGGGCTTACCTAGTTCAGCTCAGCCACCCCCGAGAGCAACCCTCCGCTTCCCGCAGCGCGACCAGGCAGCTTTCCTTCACTCCGCGGAGACCTTCTTAAAGAACAGACCGAACGTTATTTTCCAGCAGCACTTCGCGATGGCACATTTTAAATGCAATCACCGAAACCCACATACACTAAATGACTTCGGAGGAAAGGAACTGAACACCAGCGGCCCCAGACCTTTCGGAGGCCAACTCCAGGCCTAGGCCCGGGCCCGTTCCCAGCTCCCACACCCCCCAGGAAAACACGGCCCCGCGGCGGTCCTGTCCCCCCCCGTGCCGCTCCCTCCGCCCCGCGATGTCCCCGGCCCGTCCCGGCGGTACCTGCTGGCCCTCGGCCCGCCCGGAGGACGCGCCGGCGGTTGCCGCGTTACGCTTAAAGGGGCCGCGCGGCGGCCATTGACAGCGGCTGCCCGGCAACGGGCGGCGGGGCGGGGGCGGGCTCTCCTCGTCAGCCATTGGCTGTCTGCTCTGCCAGCTCGGCGACAGTCGCTCTTCCCATTGGCGAAAGGCTGAGCCCCGGCTGCTGATTGGCTGAGGCGCTGCTAGAGGGGGGATGTGGAGGGGCTTTACCCAGCGGCGCTGCCTCTCCGCACCGCGGTGCCCCGGCGGGCCTGCAGGGGGCGCTGCGGGCCGGGTGAGCTGCGCGGAGCTGCTGCCGGGCTACGGCCTGAGGGGAGACACGGCGGCCCCGGGGCTGTGTCCCGAGACCGGCTGGCTCCGAAACCTTGCCCTGGCCTGCCCTGTCCTTGCCCGCCCTGTCCTGCCCTGACCTCACCATCTTGTTTCTGTTGGGCGCGTGTGTGACAAAGAAGGAAAGCAGCCCATGGAAAAGCACCGGGGGTGCTGGTTGACAGCCGGGTAAACATGAGCCAGCTGTGCCCAGGTGGCCAAGAAGGCCAGTGGCATCCTGGCCTGTGTCAGCAATAGTGTGGCCAGCAGGAGCAGGGCAGTGATTGTGCCGCTGTGCTCAGCACTGGTGAGGCCACACCTTGAGTGCTGTGTCCAGTCCTGGGCCTCTCACTGCAGGAAGGACATTGAGGGGCTGGAGCGAGTCTGGGGAAGGGAAAGGGTCTGCAGCACAAGTCTTGTGAGGAACAGCTAAGGGAGCTGGGGGTGTTTATGCTGGAGAAAAGGTGTCTCAGGGGAGGCTTTTTGGCTCTCTACAACTCCCTGAAGGGATGTTGTAGCCAGGTAGGGGTCAGCCTTTTCTTACAGGCAGCTAATGACAGGACAAGAGGACATAGCTTCCTTCAAGCTGCTCCAGAGGAGGTTTAGGTTGGACATTAGGAGGCATTTCTTCACAGAAAGGGATATTAGACATTGGAATGGACTGCCCAGGGAGGTGGTAGAGTCATCATCCCAGGAGTGTTTTAAGTAAGGACTGGATGTGGCGCTCAGTGCCATGGCCTAATTGACATGGTGGTGTTTGGTTACAGGTTGGACTTAATTATCTCAGAGGTCTTTTCCAACCTAATTATTTCTGTGATTCTGTTCAGAGAGCTGCCCAGGAGCACAAGGGTAGCAGAGCAGCCCGTCACAGTGCTGGGACCCATCGTGTCCCCTCACAACCCCTCCGGGCAGTGGGACCAAGGAGCCTTTGGGGAGCCTTGGGCATGTCCTGGCATTGCCAGTTTGAACACAAGGCTTTGGGCCAGGGTGGCACCTGGGGATAAGCACAGGTCAGGGATGAGAGCAAAAGCGGGGAGCAAGAATGATTGTACTGACAAAAGGATGCCTAAAGGTGGCAAAAAGGCTTGAATTCAAAGGTAGGCACAATGTAATAAGGCTGTTGTGGTTTATTCCACAAAGAAACAAGGGGATTTCTAAACCTTGGCTTTTATTACTTCAAGTTACTGCTATTTTGTTCCCCTAATGCTAATCTTTATTAACAAATGTAGTTAAGCAAATTTCTTTCTGGAGAGAGGAAGGGAAAAGGAAACAGGAGATCTTGCGTGCTTCACTTGCTGATGGAGTATGTTATGATAGCACAGTGATGAAAGTGACACAAGAATTTGGGTGGAGCAGGATAAAGTAGAACATTTCAGATGAAGATTATAACCTGCCTGTATGGGAAAGCATAAATGGGACATTCTTGAGAGGGAGACATATTTGCCCTTGGCAGAACTGCGTCTCCACAATTCTGAATGTTCAAAATGAATGCTCAGTGACCATTAAATGAAAATAATAAAAATTGAGGAAATAGGACAAAATTTTTGTTTTGTTTACCAAGGGAATATTTTCAGGCACAACCTGTCACTTCACGATAAAAATAAGGAAATATGTGAGGAAAATAGTTTTAATGCATTTGAAATTAAAATATTGCCATCCCCTCCTCTCTGACTATAAATTTTAGGAGAAAAAAAAAAACAAACATGATTATTAAGGACTTGAGAGAGTCTCAAAAATTATGTGTATTGTGCACAAGAACTCTGAATATGTTTAATTAAATTACTGGAAAATGTAATTCAGTGAGTAGGCTAGAATGCAATCAGAAACATGTCAACATAAACTCCTGTAAAAGGAGAGGAGATGTATACTGGTATTTCAGAAGCACAGACGTAGCTGTGCAGCATAAACCTGACATGGAGTCTCCCAAGATGAATGGAGCTTTTCATTTTTTGATCCTAATATCCAAGAAAACAGGCATGAAGCATGCAGAAAACCCCAACAACCAGTCTGTGAATTTCCTGATTTTGATTGTTTCCCTAATTGCACTTAATATTTTTGCTGTACTTGCATTGCTATTATGAAATTGGTTGCAATAAACAATAAAAACTCATGTGGATCTTTTTTAAATTCATCCTCTGTGGCTTTGTGCAGCTCACCCTTGTGCTAAACAGCAAAAGCATATAATTCATCACAGCAACACTGGCAGAGAATCATTGATGTCCTTCAAAAAGATCCAGGGAATGACAAAGACGGAATAATTTTATTGCTTGCAACTGGAGGAAATATATTGCTTGTATCTGGCAGCAGGCCAAACTAGAATCTGAGATGCTGTTGCTGCTGTAAATAGGATGAAAGGGATTCATAATCCATCTCCATGCCCACTGTAGCTAGGAAAACTGTAAGCAGAAAAAGCAATTAAAAAAGAAACAAACATGAGAAAGCATTAAAATATGTGGGAGAGACCTTTTTTTCCTGTTGATAATTCATAGATTAATTGCCATGGCTAACCATTTGAGGCCTGGTTAATGACTAACTAATCATTAGTTATTGAACTAGTTAGTTATGGATAACAAGGGTATTGAATTTAGGAAGTGTGTATGTGTAATCCAGGTGTTGAATACAGGTATTGAGTCATAATGAAAACAGTCCTCTTGTTCACAGCAAATGACATCAGGTTTCTCCCTCAAATGAATAATGCCAACAGACTTGAATCAGCTGCCGAGCTGGAATAAATTTAGGTATTGTGAAATATTGGCATAGGGATTAATCGATAGAAATTTGTTAGTTTAAAAACTACAAATGATGTATTTTAGATATTGTCCTAACAACCTCACAGCAGATAATTGATGGTGCTGTATTTCACATTCCCTTGGACAGGACAAATAGATGAATCACCTGAGCAAGAAATAAAGTTTTGCAGTTTTCTTCTGTCTGTGTAAAGCAAGTCTGATATCTTAACTGCTTGCTTGGTTGGGAAGGTAGTTTAAACAGAGTGTTTAATTCAAGAGCTATAGAAGGCTCAGAAGAAACAGCCCTAGCCTTGGAGCTTAACTGAGGGGAGGGATGCTCTAGAAAGGGGGGTGGAAACCTTCAAGCACTAAATCAGGTCATAATGTCACAGTTTGCTACTTCCAGAGGTTCCAAAAGGGATAAAGCCACCAGGCTTATTCAGATGAGTGCAACCTGTGCTCATTTAATTGTTGTACATAAATATTGATGGGAAATCCCTGATGCATAGAAAAAATTCTATTGATTTCCACTGCACCATAGAAATAGCTGTATCAAACAGTGTGGGAACTGTTACAATAACTGCACCTAATGTGATGGATAAAACAGATTCCCTGAATTGACAGAACAAAGATGATGTTCAAATTTGAAAAGGGAATATCCTTCTAGTATTGCCTTCAATACCAGAATTTCTATAAGAAGTGGGGACCTAAAGAATGCATGGTCATACAAATGAGGGAGCCTAAGTGATGTGCTGCTTGTTTTAACCAGAGTACATGATGTGAAAATTCACCATGAGATTCAGACTTAGACATTCAGTTTCTGCAAGTGATCAGAGGCTGGTTAAAACTGTCAGACAAGGTATGAAGTACCAAAGAAGAGCCCTTTGGGCTCCTTCAGCCTTCACATTTTCTGATGTTTTCCCTTAGAATAGGCCATATGATACTGCCTTGTGCATGCATAAACCTTTATATACATCTCCCTGCATATATACGGAAGGTAGTACCTTACATTCACACAAAAACATCTTTGTTCAGAATTGAGGGGTTAGTACTATAGAGGTTTTGGCTCAAAGCAGGTCTGGGTTGTCAGGAGTGCTTGTTTAGTGTCCAGTAGCAAGGGAGATACTTATGGAATAGAATCATAGAATCATTTAACTTGGAAAAGACCTTTAAAATCAATAAGTACATCCATAATTTATTCCCTCTGTCCACTGCTATAAAGATGGCCTATGAAGTGACTTGGATCTCTGTATTAGAGCATGAATATAGACATAGCTAGGGTCCAGCTGAAGGTTTTTTCCTTAATATATGTTGGGATATTGTCCTGAATACAACATACGTTGTGTATGAGCACTTACTTCCCTTTGCTCTCAGCTATCTGCAATCATATAATCAAAATATTTCAAATTGTAATGCAAATAAATGTCAGTCTGTTTTGACATTATAAATATTCATGGTCTCCTTGTATTTTTTAATGCATGTGTCAAAATAACCTGTGGTTTTATTGAAGGCCAGCTGTTTTTCTTACTGCATGTTCACCTGCCTTGAGAAATCAAAAGCCCAAGACCAGTTTCAGAGCTTGCCTCCCATGACCTGGGCTCTGAAGTGACCCAAAACCTCTCCACTGTTTCTTTTCACAAGTGCTCCTGAGTCATCGGCTGAGAAGCGACAGCTCACCTTTGACAACTTAGTGTTTTAACTCTTTGAAAGAATGTCTTTTGGTGTCACTTCTTGTACTGTGTCTGCTTTCAACCCCCTCAAGAGGATTTTCTTGAGCATTCTCTGACTGTGGTGGTTTTGGAGCTGCTTCGGCACTCCTGACACCCCTTTTGTGTCTCTGACAGGCACCAGAGAAAAGGGTTCTGTGAACTCAGCTGAACTTGAGGATGTAAAAAAGAAGCACGTTGGGCATTGTTCATGGGGATTTGTTTTTAACAATACAAACTTCCAAGGCTGTGAAATATTGAAATATTAAAAGGCAGATATAGTGCAATGAAAGAAACATTTATGTATACTTCACAGCACTAGTTGATTTCAGAGGTTTTACAAATTTATCAGAATTCTATGTATTAGTATACCTGCTTGGATTTTGAGCTCACAGCTGCCTTGTGGAGAAATACTAAATGAATAACATAAAGTGATTGCTGGTGAATCACAGGGATACAATTTACAATGTGATGACAATGTTAACACTTCCACATAATAAAATAAGATGCTCCATTACTATAATGTGAACTGCTCATGTTGTGAATATAGGTGTGTTTTAGCAGGGATGCAAATTAAAACAAGGTAATTATTGCCAATGGTCTAGCAACAAGTGTTTTATAAGTAATTTAAATTACAAAAAAGCCCAGTAAAGCCTGGGAAGGTGGTGAAGATGCTGAGCAAACAAGTATTGAATGTTTGATTAGAAAAAAAATATTATTTGAAGGAGACATTTCAGTTAAAGACATCTTTCTCTGGAAGACATGTGCTACTGGGAAGAAAATTTCACACATATTATTCAGGATCTGGCAGTATTACGTTAAATGCTGCATTTGTTCTTGGAAGGTTTTAGCAATATTTTTCCAGTAAACCACTTTTTGAAGGACAAACATGACACCTGTGGACTTGTTTCTGCTGCCTTTTTCATATTCTGCAATTTCATATTCACAATATGGATATTAGTCTTTGACAAAAAAAAAAAAAGCAATGACCAAATAATTTTGAAAAATTCTTTAATCATAACCAATGTATGTTGCTTCTGAATATCCATCTCTTTTGGCTTTAAAATTAATTTTCATTGCTAGGATAGAAAATGAATTTTTTTCTGAATTCTGTGGTATACATTATGTTGTAGAGGAATGAGGTCAAATGCATCTTTGATATCAGCAAAAAGAATGGATGTTATATCAAAATAAATTTGGCTCGGTGTTCAATGTGAACTGCTTTGAAAACAGTTTTATTGCTTCAGTTACACAGAAAAATTGTCCCCTTAAACAAAATTAATAAGTCTTTACTTAGAACATAGACACATCTTGATTAGTAGCGTTTAACCCAGAAAGAGATCTGAACAACTCACACCACTTCTAGACACCTAATCATGTCATCAAATTTTGGTTTTTTTTAAATGCAAAATTGAATGCTTCCCATGAGGAAGAAGTGCCAGCATCTCAGCCCACAGTTTTGTGTATCACAGATTTTGGGCAAGTAGGAGGTAGGGATTTGAACCTATTCATAGGAGAGAGTTGAAACTTGGGTCCTTGGATTTTTGGATGTGCCCTAAGTCAAACATATTTGTGTAGGCAGACTGAAATTATCCATGATATATGTCCAGAGCTGCCCATTGCTATGAAAGTATAGATGCCTCTGAGCCAAACATGTGCCTTGGGCACTTTGGGCGCCACTGAGTAGGACAGCAGCTTGGTGACAGCATTTTTAACTTCATATCTTTGTTTTGTTAAAATCCTATGTAGGGTGCATTTCTGCCTTTACAGCTTGTAGTGCATAAACTCTTGCAATGTATTCATCAGCTTACTGGAATTCTCCTTATTAGTATTAAATAACACTGGCTTCAGTCATCCTCGTGGGTCCCATCCAATGTCAGGATATTCTATGATTCTATGAACATTCTTTTTGTCTTTTCAGGATTTGAAGTAGTTTAACTCCCCCCCACTCCCGCTTCTCAAATGCTAGAATATGATACTGTTCATGTTTTGCCTTCATACTGTTCCATACTCTGCTTCAAGGATGCTTAGATTGATGAAGATACTTTCTGGATGCTTTTTCCCCTCCTGTTTTTTAACTATAACTGTCAATCCTCTTCTAAAACCTAGTAACTAATGGGATCAGTCACTGTGTAGTTGTCAGAAAAGCAAGGACAGTGACTAAACTAACCTGGACTGCAGGGGAGGGATGTTTCATATAGCCAAAGAAGAATCCTAGGTCTGCTCACACAGATTGAAGGATTGCACTAGGGATGTTTACGAAAGCTAATGCTGGGTTTGAGGGCCTAGTCCTCTGACAGCTCATATCATCAATGAAAAAGGAGATGTGTCCATCCAAACAAAGTGAGTGAAATAGGCTTTATTCTCACTTGCTTTATCTTTTTCTGGTCACCATGTGGTTAAAGTAATAAAAAACCAATAAGAAGTATTGATCATTGGAGATTTAGTCCAGTTCATTCCCTGGATACTGCCAGGAGATAACAGTTTGGAGAGAAAAGTGGCATCATATCTCTCTGTGCCTCAAGTGAAACCTGTGAGCTGAAATAAGGTAGGTGGTGGTGGTGTCCACACTTGGAGAAAGGTGTTGAAAAACTAAAAAGGCTTCACAAACACATTTCAAGAATCACCAGGAGTCCATAAAACTCAGTGTTACAGGGAGAGATACCCAAGAGAAGATTCAATACCAATAAAGGTTGAGTGATTGTTTGATGGAGAGCTCTCTTGTTCCTCTTGGTAGAGGACTTTTACTCCAGAGGTAAAAAGGTGTAAAACCTTAGTGGTGAGAAGCTGGAACTAGTTCCAAGCAAGAAAATGCAGATTTTTTTAATAGTGGAAGGAAGTGCTTCTACCCAGATGAATTGAATGGGAGAGATGTCAGAGTTTTAAGTCATTTTATGTTTAAGTCAAGTTTTAAGGCCCCAGCTGCCTGCTCTTATGAGAGCCTACAGAAGAAGGTGAGCAGCTGTATCTCAGGTATTCTGGGGTAAATCTGTTTTTTTGAGTCAAGCTCATCTTCACTCATGACTATAGCTGCCCTGCCAGGGAAGTGGGAATTTTATAATGATAATATTTGCCAGAGCTGATGCGTTGTGTCCTCAATGCACTAAAAGTACAACCTGTATGACCTGTTTTACACTGACTACCTGTCAGTTGGTGAAATAATTGTGAATAAGCAGGCTGGAGGGGTTCTGAGAGGTAGGATGTTGAAATTAGCTAACCTCATGGTTTTAACTGGATCCCAGCTCCAAGGTCACTTCCAATCTGGAGCAGCATCGACATTGACAAGGAAAGCTGGGTACGTGTGCCAGGGAGATAATTAGATACAAATTGGTTGAACATGAGATGTAGGTAACGTTGTGCTGGGATACAACATGTGATGTATGAACATTAACACAAGCCAGCAGTGCAGTCTTGCAACCAATGCCACCTGGGACTGCGAGGGGGAGTGCTGTCAGCTGGTGAGGAAAGGGACCCTCCCCTCTGTTCAGCACTGGTGGCACACTTTGGGAGTGCTGGGACCAGTTCTGGACACCCCAGTATAAGGGAGGCATGGATATAGTAGAGTAGGTCCAGTGAAGGACCATGAGGGATTGAGGCATCTGATGTATGAGAAGCTGTAAATACCTGATGGGGGGAGTAAAGGCAAAGAAATCAGGTGCTCCTTGGCAATGCCCAGTGGCAGGACAAGAAGCAATGGACAGACTTTGAAATACAGAAAATTCCATTGAAACATAAGAAAAGACTTGTTACTGTGCAGGTGATCAAAGGCAAGAATTTTGCCCAGGAAGGTTGAGGATTCTCCATCCTTGGAGATGCTCCAAAATGTAATTGGTCATGGTCCTGAACAACTTACCCTACCTGGCCCTACTTGAGCAGGTGGGTATTGGCTTAGACAATATTGAGAGGTCCCTGGGACGTTCTGTGGCTCTGCAGTACTGGAATACATGTTACGGACAAGGAATGCTGGAGCTGATGACACTAGTCCTATGAAGACATTGTGTCATTTAAATACTCATGTTTGAATATCTCATGTATGTATGTTTTGATTAGGACTTTTAGTGTGGCATCAACAGTCAGCTGCTGTTGATTAACCCCTTTACTTCTTATGAGCTTCTTTTGGCATGCTCTATGGCATTTTAGGACTCAGTCCCAGATCTAGATATTTGGTTCTAGTTTTGGTCTAGGTGCATGAGTTTGCATTTGTGATCACATCTGAATTAAAAAAACTGGACAATCTTTTTTATCTCAACAATGGATCAGTCAGTCTGTATAATAGAACTGTTACCTTTATTGTTTTTTCACATTAGCAGCAATTTCTGTGTCATACTGCAAATTTTATGTATAGTGATACAGTTCTCATCAAGGGCATTGATCAATGTATTGAAAAAATTCGTACCCAAAAGATTCTTCCATAAGTTTGAAAAATATGCAATTGCTTGAAATGTAAACACTTCAGCTATAGTGTATTTTTATGACCTAGTTGTTAACCAGTTTTAAAAATTAACATGTAATATGCTACTTTGATTTTGTTTATAGTTGTTTTTTAATGCAAGATTATGTCAAATATTTTGCAAAGACACTATTTCGGCCACAATCTTCATAATCAGACTAATGCTTAATCTCATTAAAACAGTATCAAATTTGTTTGACAGTCTGGGTTCCTGGGAAATTGTGTCGACTGACGTTAATAAACCCGTAATCCGTTAATTCCTTCATTAGAATCCCTTATCAGCATTTCTATTCGTTTGCTTGATGACACTTGCTAGCTAAAGCTGCCTGTAGTTACCCAAGTGATTATATTTATTGCCTGAAAAGGCTGGTTCAACATCAACTTTTTCTATACAAGGTCTGAAATTCGAATTACCGCGGTGCCATTGCCAAGGGCCCTGACAGCAGGAGCACAGGATTGCCGAGCAGGCCATTTTGTCTTCGGTTTTTTAACCCGTCTCCAGTTCCTTAAGGCGACGGAAGGTTTTAGTCGCTCGCCCTGGCTCCCCGGTCCCGGCGGGGCGGCGGGCGCAGTAGCGCGGCCGTGCTCTAGGTGGGGCTTCAGCACCGGCACAGGCAGCGAGTAAAACCGGCCCTGAAAGGCGCTGGAGGGGCTGGAAAAGCCGAGTCCCGCCTTTAAATTCGTCCTTCTTCCTTTCATCCAATTGCCTTTTTTCACAAGGGCTTGCTAGTAACTAGAGGCATCCTCAAGGGTGGAGGTTGGAGCTAGTATTGTTTAATGTCTTTATTATTGAGCTGGCCAAGGGATGGAGTTTGTTGGGGCTTTGGGTGAATATTCCCACTCCTGAGGTCTGGCTCTTGGGCTGGGGGCTCGTTCCGTGCCTGTGCAGACAAGAACGGGGGAGCTGTGGAGGGCGAGCAGCCGGGGCCAGCCCTTGCCATCGGCAGCTGCTTTCAGCTGCATGTCTTGTGCCAAGGGCACTGCCCTGCGGATGGGACTTAGGCTCACGCACAGGCGGCACGGTGGCTCTGGAGCAGCCTGGTGGCCGCGGGGTCTGCGCTGACCCCATCGCCTCCCCAGCCCGGCCCCGCTGGCTCTGCAGGCGCTGCAGCGCTGGCCCCAGCCAGTGGGACTCTGCAGTCCCCACTGTCACCCCTGGGGACAGAGTAACCCATGCGGCAAGTATGGGCCACGATGCAGCTCTCCAGAAAAACCCCTGAGAGCCTAGGGCTACATGACTCAGCAATGTGCCTCGGGATCTCCAGTACAAAAAAAACATGTAAAACCTGGATTGAATCCTGTAAAGGACCACCAAGCCAGTGAGGAGCTGGAACACAGGCTATTCAAGGGGAGGATGAGGCTGCTGGGTTTGCTCAGCCTGCAGAAGAGATGCTTCAGGGTGAACTTAGTGCTATCTGCTGTTACCTGCTGGGAAGGTGTGAGGAAGATGTGTGCCTTGGTGGCCAAGAGGGCAATGACATCCTGGCCTGTATCAGGAATAATGTGGCCAGCAGAAGCAGGGAGGTCATCCTTCCCCTGTACTTGGCACTGGTGAGGTCACACCTGGAGTGCTGTGTCCAGTTCTGGCCCCTCAGTTTAGGAAGGACACTGAGATGCTTGAGCGCGTCCAGAGGAGGCAACGAGGCTGGTGAGGGGCTTGGAACACAAACCCTGTGAGGAACGGCTGAGGGAGCTGGGGCTGTTTATCCTGGAGAAAAGGAGACTCAGGTCACCACCTTATCACTCTGTACAACTCCCTGAAAGGTGGTTGTAGTCAAGGGGGTTGGTCTCTTTCACCATGCAGCAACTGACAGAAACAGAGGACACAGTCTCAAACTGCACCAAGGAAAATTAGGTTGGATATTAGGAAAAAGTTTTTCACAGAAAGAGTGATAAAATACTGGAATTGTCTGCCCGGGGAGGTGGTGGAGTCACCACCCCTGGATATGTTTAAAAAAAGACTGGATGTGGCACTTGGTGCCACAGTCTAGTTGAGATGTTAGGGCATGGGTTGGATTTGATGATCTTGAAGGTCTCTTCCAATCTAGTTATTCTGTGAATTCTGTGAAGATTTATCCACACTCTTCCCAAGGTGCCCAGTGGAAGGATGAGAGGCAGCTGAATGCACATTGCAACATAGGGAATTCTGACCAGAAGGTAGGAAAAATTGTTCACCATGAGGGTGGTCAAACACTGAAGAAGGATGCCTGGAGTAGTTTTGGAGTCTTCAGCTTTGGAGATATTAAGACCTTAACTGGATGCAGCCCCAGCCAACCCTATGTAGTTACCTCTGCTTTGAGCAGCTTGTCTGACTGATATCCTCCAGAAGTCCCTTCAAATGATGTTAGTCTGTAATGCAGTGATTCTGACATTGTCTTGCTATTTCCAAGCCAGGAGTGTGCCCTGGCCTGTGCTGCCTCCCAAAGCATACACAAGGATCATTGTGGAGAGTGCTAGCTGAACCATGAATGCCATGGCACTGGCTGTGGTCACATCTTCACAGGGAAGGAGACAGAGTTGCAGTTCTGAAATAGTTTGAGTTAATAAACACAGTTTCCTAAAATATGAATTCAGAAAATAAAAACACCTCTTTATTTTTGTGCAAATGCTGTTAGCTCATTCATTCTGTTCATCTGATTTATGACAATAGTTACCAATGTGAAATCTGGATCCTTCTCAGGCTGTGCTCTGGACAGGGATCATCAGTGGCTTGTACACACCAATACAACTAAATACAGATACCTTTTAATTAGCAGAGATATTTCCTTTGTACTTTTGTGGATTGAAACCTCTTTTTGAAACTGAAATTTCAGAACCAAACTAAAGAGTTCTTAACATTTGTAATAATGCATTTAGCTAATTACTAATTCCTTATTCATGTGTAAGATCCATTAATATCAAGATTTATGAAACATGATGACTTTAAGGATTGCTCAGTTTTTCACATACAGAAGACAGTATTTACTTAATACATATTTTTAAGCAGGTTTTCTGGAGAAACTGAGGAAGCCTAGAATCTTTCCTGCACCTTCCAAGTTCGCAGAGTTGTTCCTAGGGGGAGAATGTAAGCCAAAGGAAGTGAAAATGCCCTGCCATCAGCCTTTCTCTGTTTAATCTATTAGCCACTCAGCTGTATAATGTATTATCTGTCACACAGCGATAAGCAGCTTAGCTCTCTGAGATCATATTAAATATGTTTGGTTTAGCCTAATTCTGCAGCGCTCCATGAGGAGACACCCTGATGTCCACCTGGGGTGGAGCCCTTTTGAAACCAGTGCAGCTCTGCACAGGGGTGGGACCCTCCTCCATGGCTCATGGCCTTGAAGGAGAGCATTCTGACTGTCTTCCTTCTTTTCTGAAACCCTTTCTTCAGTTCCTGTTCATGCACTTTGAGGAATGAAATATTCACATGAGCTCATGCCCTAGAAAACAAAAATATCCGTGTTGCAGATCATCCAGAAGTTTATAGGTTAGAACTGCCTTGATCTCGTTTAACAAGCTCTGCTGGAAAAATATGTTTTAAAAAGAACTCCTACCTTGCATTTCCCATATTTTAAAAGTACATCTATTTAATACTTTCTTAATAGTTCATTGGAAGTTTGACATCACATCTACTCCCTATATTGTTTTTAATTACTTGTAAAATACATGTCACCTTGAAAAAAACCCCTGAATCCTGCTGAAAGTCCTGACACTAATACATAGGTAAGGTAGCAGTCTTTGCCTTTTTTTGCCACCTCTCTGAGGCTGATGGGATAAAGACTGTGTAATGACAGATCCTCTCAGCCCCTTCTCCACAGTGACTCCAAGTGTTCCTGGCACGGATGCATGTACTCCTTGGCTGTTCAGGGAGCTCCATCTGCAGCTCAGTGATCACAAGCTGGATTTTAACCAATAGATATAAATAGATTTGATGGAGATGATGAATGTGATAGTCATCCCTAGACAATCAATGCCAAGAAAACCGCAGTATTATTAAAAAAAAAATCCAAAATGTTTGGCTTTTTTTGAGGGGAAGGATGGGCACAAACTGAGCTGGAAAGCAGCAGTTAAAGCAGATGTAGAACTTAAAAATAGTATTAACTGATATTAATGTTGACTAAATATAATAAATACAGCATTGGCTAAAATGCAGGTCTACCAATGTTGGTGGGTGACCCTGAACAAAGTAAGAATTGGTGAATACTGCTTGTGGTTGAAAAAGTAGAATGAGAAAGTTTCTGCTTTTTTATCTTGACATTTTTGTTCATTCTTTGTATATTTAAAAACACAATCACAGTCCTCAGTTCATCAGCTTAATAAAAAAGGCTGCTGCTCAGTCTTCTTCTCCTTATAAATTCTAAAACTACTGTCTTAAGGGGATTGCATGTATTCCTTTTGGTGGGAAATTACATTTGACATTGGAGTTAAAGGTCATATGACCTCACACAAGATGGGTGCCAATGCTGAGAAAACTGAATAGAGTGGTACAATTTCCACAGGATTTAAAATTAACCTCATTGGATGATTGGCTTACATTTCTAATCCGATATATCAGGCTAAATATAGACATTGAAGACAATTTCTTTCCATGCAAATAATCACTGCAGGCTAAAAATGAGTAAAAATTTAAATGAAGAGAGAAAAATACTAAATTTAATTATGGACAAACTGCTGTCTTGCTAGAATATTGACCTGAAACTGCATGTAGAAAAAGGGCCTGCAAGGAAGAGAAGGCAAAAGGAGAAAAAAAGAGCAAAATTATTATGTTTGGATATATATTTATAGAGGGAGATTTTCTGGTGCTGTAAGCAATTTCTGTCAAAGACCTACCTTCCAAGGCATCACTGTTGGCTTTCAAACATTTCATGTTTTATTACTGCATTTTAATCATTAACTATGAATGGTGTCCCTGAATGATCTGCAGGAGCTATGAATCATTCATTATTACTAAAACAAACTTTTTTTTCTTTCCAGAAGAATAGCAAAGGGACAGCAAAACCTTTAGAAAATAACTAATACTTTAGGAAATGCTACCAAAAAAGAATGCTTCCACAAAAATCTCCAAGGTCACAGAAGGAAACAGAGAGTGGGGAGCTAAGATTAAGACTGTATGCAGGGTTGCTTTTTTTGTGGTTGTTTTTTCCTCCTCTGGTCTCCTGAATTCCTGAAGAATATAAATATCATAAAATATATTATGTAGGCAGATGTAACTTGAATTTATAAGTCCATACTAATATTCTGTAGATAAGAGAGACGCTTCTGTGAAAGAACCAGGTCTATGGCATAAACCCATTTGGAAATAGTCTTTAATTTCCCATATTAAAGCAAGGCGTGAATTTCCATGTGACAGACAAAAAAAATATTTGCTTCACCGACAAAAGTTTCTATCTCTGCTGGTATTCAGCAAGTTCCAGACATAGGAGAAATATTATAACCCAGTTTACTTGGTTTTATTTTTTAGTGTAACTTGTACCAAGAAATATAAATAGCCCTTAGTTCCTGGGGAAGCTCACAGCACTGTTTTTGATCAGTCTCATGAGAAATTTTCTCGGAACTAAGAAAAGGTTTATTCTTAATACATGAATTCCAGCCTGTGAGAGAAACTGTATCTTCAGCCATGATCTTCATTATATCCTAGTCCCATAAAAATCATTCTCATTGGTTCAGCCTCTGTGTTGAACCAGATGCAATCCAGACCAAGAGGTGATGCAGCCTAGCCTTGGAAGTGGCAGCAACATGGAGACAGTGTGAAGATACCACAGATAAAGCTGAATCTGAGTAAGATGGAGATGTCTGTAGGTATGAAGACCATGTTTAACATTTATTTAATGCTTGTCATGCTTAATGGCTACATCGCAGAAAGTGACAAAACTGAAAGATCCTAAAAGAAATATTGCAAGAGAGACTGTCTTTCAGAAGTTGCTTTCAAGAAGACATGCAAGATGTATATGATTCTCTGATTTTCTGCCTGCTGCAGCTAGGTTGGTTAAAATCAGAACCAAGCCAGATTTCTCTAAGCCTTGTCACACCACTGGGTCATGCAATAGAAGGTTTGTAAGGCCCTTGCCGGTCATATTCTAAAAAGAAGTCTTCTCTTGCTTTCCTGATGATTCACAGTTGTCTCCCAGCCTGAATCTGCAACCTATCTTGTGGAGTATCTGTCTTTCACGCAGATAGTCCCATTTATTTCACTGAATGCTACTTATCTGAGTGAGGTCTACTCAATGGGAATAAGGACTGCAGCTGCAGGCTTTAGTGATTCAATGGGGATTTGAAATGAAAGATTTGAACTGGCTCTGTGGGTATATGAAACAATATTTTTCCCTTCTGTCAAGTCTCCCATGAGGTCTTTGCTGAGCCCTTGCTAGTCTTTGAACCACTGGTGATGTGAGGAGGAGCCCTTCACACTGGCCTCCAGTGCAGCCTATTATGTAGTCCAAAAACTCTGAGAATGGGTCTGTTGTATGTCCTATTATGTAGATTTCATTGAAAGATATTGCATCCAATTATGATGCTACTGTGTTGAGTTTAATATTCCTCAGACTTTCCTAAACTTTAGTTATCATCATTAAAAAGCTAGTATTGAGTCAAAGTTATCTCCTGTTGTTTTAAATAGGACTGGTTAGGGGGTGGAGGGGGCTTACATGGTGAAAGTAGACATCACAAATACTCACTCAGGGTCTGATAGACCTATTATACCATATTTGTCCATTTGTGGACAAATTGTGGTCAAAAGACAACTTCCTGTATACAAATAAGGAAATTTAGACAAGCAAGGTTTTTAAAATACTTTTTCAATCCTTTTTTATTTTTACTTTTTTTTTTTTTTACTTTTAAAATACTTTTTCAGGACAAACAACTTTTCAGGAGTTATTTAAGAGCAGCTTATGCTGACCATATAATAGGTTATGACTGAGACAGGTCAAAATAGGTTTAGCAGCATAGCTGCTTGGCCATACCTTCATTAGTTATTTTATATCTGCTGTTCTGAAAGTAATTTTAGTTCAGTCTAGCTGCATTTAGAAAAAATCAATGGCAGCTTTGACATACTTACCCCTGCCATTAGCAGAGCAGCAGACTTGACCCTGCTGGCTGCATGATGTCTGTTGCTTAGTGAAATAGAAAGTATATATCTTGAGAAGATGGTTTCAATAAATTGACAAAATAATATTTCTTGCAGCAAATTGACAAAATAATATTTCTTGCAGCAAGATTAATTTTGCTAACTTCTCATAGCTTCTAATTTTGATCAAGCCATGCTTGTTTTACAGATTTCCTATGAAGACCAGTTGTGTGTCTTTCATCATCCTTTCCTAGTTAATTAAAAAAACCCAAACAAATGGGGCTGTATTAGCTTTTTGTTCTTACCATCCAATTCATGCTCTGACTAGTCTGGAAGCTGGCCTAAGCCAAGCCTTCACTGACAAAAGTCATACATACTTATTGTGTCAACCAGCAGTTCTCCCAGTGGAAAAACATGGATGCAAAGTATATCATTATTTTCCTGCAAAGAAAAGACAGTAAGATCAAATGTGGCCAGGGGTAACAGTACTGAGTTTTGTAGCTGACTTTTGGGAAGTGCTAAAAATTCCTCTTAGCATTTTCACCACTTTACATTTTACAACTGAACAACAGTTGCAGGTTAATTAGCCCTCTGTGGAAAATACTACTTTCTAACTGCTACTTCCCCAGTACCTTTATAGCAGAGGAAAATAAATCTCAGGAAGCTCTGAGACAGAGTAGCAGCTGCACCCAAAGAGCTGATCAGGGAAAACATTGTGCAGAACACAGGACATGGAAATGCAAAATGTAACAAACTTTTTTCTACAATTCTAAAAGGAATAAACAAATATTAGGAAATTTTGCAGCATTACACTACTAAAGAATACAAAATGTATATCTACTTTGACAGGCAGGTCTGTGTTTAGTTCAAAACAGTTTGGGTTGAGACTTGTAAGGTGATGCATGGAAGGACGTGAATGATTTCTCTACCCATCACCTGACACACTGTATGGCTTCTCATTTATTTGGCTGTCTTTTGTTTGGCTTACATTGCCTCCTACATGTTCCCTTGTTCAGTGTATTGGCTGCACATGTTGTATCTATGCCAACCTGATGGTGCCAGGCCAGGCACCTTGTTTCCATTCTGTGTGCTCCTGCTCTGAATCCACATCTCTTCAGCTTCTGTCCAGGCAGTAAAGGGTCATCTTGGCTCGAACAGCCTATGGCATTGCAATCACTTCCATGCAGGTCAATACAGCCTGTCTGCAGCGCAGGCCCAATTACTGCTGCCACTCTTTCCTTTTCTGCCTTCTCCCTCTACCAGCTTCAGATCCCACTAGCTAGTCCCCTCCCCAGTTTGGGAAACAGGACTCATGTGATTTCTCCACTCTTTCATTCTCCTTGGCCTCTGCCCAAGAAGCCAACAATGCCCATTGTCAGGGCATCACTCCCTTGGTCCAGAAGAATGCCAGCAGGTTGGCTGCAGTTGTCTGCACTGCTTCTATGGAGTTAAATTCATGCTGCTCGTGCCTCCTGTCTGTGGGGAAGGGCTCTGTCAGCTCTGTGTCATCTTCTGCAGAGAGAAGGGCTACAGCTGAGACAGGGTAGGGGCCAGCAGACCACTACTGGGCCACCCATGCTGTACATGGGGGCACCTTTGGCCTCTGAGAAGAGGATTAGAGGTAGGCCAAAGATTTTTTCTGATGGTTTCTAAAGATTGTCTCAAACTTGTGACTGAGTACAGTCTTGTGTCCCCTCAATGGGAGAGTGGCCTCCATCTGTGGGCTTGAACCCATGCTTGAAATGCAGAGCACACATAATCCTTATCCTTAAATTTACATCAGCTTTCCACATTTAAGATGTTTCCCCACATCTTTGTTCTGTGAAACATCTGAAAAACTCCTAAATACTATAAAAATAATAACTATTCTTAGTTCATTTAGTGCATACACTTTAGGAAAGCTGCCAAAATCCATGTACTCAACTACTCCTTATTCTCTGCAAGATTACTCTCTTTTTGTCCTTGCATATGTAAATATTATTGCTGACCCACTTCTGCATCCTGCAAGAAATTAGTCTTCTAAAGTGCCTTGTCAGGGTGGAACTGAACAGATATGGGAAAACAGCTGAAAAAAAGCCAAAATGAATGTGGTGGTAGATTTTCCATGGGCTTGGCAGAAGGTTCCTCCTGGAAAGGGCTGGCAGGAATGTCAGGCTCCATGGCTGCTCTTTGAGTGCACTTCACATCTTGAGTGCTTGCTAATTTAGGTTTCATTGGAACTGCAGATGGGGAAATGAGTTTTGTGGGGGCTTTCATCCCTCATCCCTCTGCAGTAATGTAGATTACTAAAGGTCGCTCAAATCAGCAGAAATACAGATGCAAACCTACTGGACTTGACATGTTGGGCCTGATTTGCTTGCAGTGTCTTGTGCTGAAAGTGTAGACAGGGTAGAAGGCTTGACACTGACTGAAACCTGCCTGAATTCCTGCTCCTCAGTCAGAGCCAGCACCTTCAGTAACAGTGGATTGTTAAAGACACAAGTAGAAAACAAACCCTAGAACTTCTTACACAATGTAGCTGGAAGTTTAAGGAATGATGACTGATTTATACAGAACATGAAAAATGTTTTAATCTGCAGGTTCAGTTGACTGAGTAAGTCAGATGACTGTCCTTTATCAGATGTGGAATTTCACAGGAAAATGTTTTTCTTTTCAGAGGTTCTTAGTATTAGGAATTCATGGAGAGAATCAAAGCAGCCACAGACACTAAAACTAGTCATGTTTTAACTAGAGAGCAGCACATTGTGACTTCAACCAAAGAGCAGCCGCTGAGAAGAATGGACTCATACAGCTTTGTAATTATCTAAGTACATTTAGATTTAAATGGCATGAAGGAAGGTTTACTTAAGATCTCTGGAATTTTTTTAAAATTATTTTTGTTTGTGTTTATTTTCTTCTGTCAGTTATAAAGAGATGGTACAGAAATAATTCTGAAATGAAGAACAGCTGTACCTCTCTGCTCTATTCGACATGCCACAAATTTGTAAATGCAAGAATCAAAAGCTTTCCCGAAATTGTTCCAGCTCTGTCTCTTCCCAAGAGCCTGCTTTAAAATGTAGGCTTGGTCGTAGTTTCAGAGTAATTCAAGTCAAAAGAGAAAGAGCTCTATCTTGGGATGTTATCTCTAAAATTTGACTGTGGGAAAAACTGAGAAATGCTCTGAATGTAAACCTCTGGCTGCAGTGGAGGTTCTGGAAAGAACAGAGTATTGGATGAATCTGAGTTTGTTATTGAGAAACATCAATGATTAATAAAACATCCAAAATATTTTTGCAAAGGATAGAGTGATCTTGAATAGGAGCTGCTTGACCTGTTGTGCACGTAGAGGAGGATTCATAAGAGTATGCACAGTCCACGGCTGCAGGCTTTTAAGCACAACAGAGAAAATATGCCCTGGAGGTTCCTTCTGTGAATAAAATGATACCTTAAAAATACAGTGGCTTCTAGGATGTATGCAGAGAGTTGGCCTCCAAGCAGCATTATCTCATCTGCTTTCAAGCTGTGTCTGACCAAGACAGCTATCAGCCACAACACTGAGTGCCATTACTCAACAAGTGAAACAGTCCTGTACTTACATTACATTATCTTGGCCATTTTATAGGGTTTAAAGCCTTTAAGTTATCTTTGTCTGGTGTTCTGCAGTGCAAGAGCAGCTGATGATACTCTGTACTCCTTTTGAAGCTGGAGCACTGTGTCTTCTCCACCCTTTAACTTCATGTTCTGTTCCCTACCATGGCAGTCACATTTATACCAAAAAAGATTGATCTCAACTACCAGAGCTTTTAATGGCATTCAAAATCTGTAATTTTCAACGTGTTTTGATGCTTGGAATTTTAAAAAAGTGATAAAGACCTCTTTAGAAATTTAAAGTATGTGGACTGTTGCAGAGTCTATGACACTTCACTGTTTCTTAGCAATGTTTCACAGAACCCAGAGAAATAATTGATTGGTACCAACAACTCACAGACCAGAAAACTTTTAAAATGCCTCAGACAGACTGCTTGTTTCAGGTGGAAACAAAGCCACCTTAACGATTTTTTTCAGTCCTGAATATAATATTCTGTTTCTCTCGTATTTTTATCCTATGCCTGTTGCATCTTCCTATACAGTCATCTTTGATAATAACAAGAATGTTCTTTGTTCAAAGTTGTACTTTTATACTTCTGTTTCCACATACTCACGAGCCTTGGGTTTGTGTGTACTTTGTTACCTTAGCAGCAGTAAAGTTCTGTTTAATCTTCCATGAAGATTTGGCATAATAATGAATCATTCTTACCACAAAATCCTTAGAAACTACCCCTGCCCCCCATAAATTCACATTGTCTACTCCAGTCTTTCCGTACCTCCTGTAAACACGGGAAACTGCTCATAAATCATTTTAGCAATGTTTTTAATTTATTACATTTCTTCTACTTAACTAAAAGTTCGTACCATTTTGTCTTCAAGCATCCAGAACTGTACAATAGAAATGGAGTTAAAGGCGTGGCCTCAGGACATTCACCAGCAGCAGCTGCAGGACAAAGGCTGATGTCCAGTCTTAACCTGTACACCACTTGAAAATGCAAAACGTCACAGGGTGATGTCCAAGGTTTTACACTCCACAGAGGAACAATTCTCTGCTTAGGAGTCACATAAAGTAAGATGCTGCTCTACAAGCTTTAAAATGGTCAGTTTCGCAGTGTAAGGTTTATTTTTCCTAACTTTCTGGATTACTTCCACAACTAGCTTCATTATGTGTATGGAAGGACTGGCAAAAGAGAGACATGAGAAAGCTGTCTGGATTTTCAATTCCCATGTTGCGTCAAAGAAAGTCCTAGGTGCAAAATTTTTAGCCCAAAATATTATAAATATACTTTAAAAATTGAGAATTACAAGAAAATTCATTGAAATACAGGCTGAGATTTTTAAAAATCAGTTCCAAAGAGTGTTTGAAAGGGTATTTTAATTAAGTTGTTGCATTCGTTATCAAGTTGAATGTGGACAGCTAGCCCCCTACTCTTTGATGGTTTCTCTAAATGTGTGTGGGTTAAAGGTGCTGAAGCTTTGGCTAAAGCTGTGCCAAGTGTGATAGAGGGAAAATCTTCATGAGCTCTGGTAGTTTAGCTCAAATTGAGTCTATCAACTCTGGCCATGAGTTTAGCTGCTCAGGATGTTATTTTGAAGTTCAAACTGTAGGAATCTACCAGCCCAAGGGCTGCAGGAACAAAGAGAGACTCTAAAAACAATCAAAAATAAAAATGTGCAGTGCCTTGTCTGTCATTTTTTCCCCATAGCTTTGGAGAATTTATGCAGTTTATAAACATTTTAAAATGAACTGAAATGAAAGTTGTATGTTTTCCACATGGGAAATGAGGCTGTATCTGTGGCTTTTAGAGCTTACAAAATAGAGGATTCCTATAGGAAGAGGAAACAATCTTAAAAAATACCTTAGTTACAGTTTTTACAGACCCATTAGAATTCTTAATTTTCTTATTTACAGCTCATGCTTTTTCCATATAATACCATTGCCACATGTTTTCTCTGGGTTATTGGTTATGTGTCAAGGCTGTCTGCAAGATGTAGGAGCATACTCTTCTTCTATTTAGTGAGAGATAAAGATGTCCAGCACCCTCAGAATCAGTCTTGCTATCTTTTTTTCTGCTTTGCAGTATTTATGAAATATATTAGCAAGCAAAAGTTATTAATATTCTAGTTTAAAGCTATGTAGTGGTGCTGTGAGTGAATCATGTACAACCAGCTGCAGTGAGTTGCCCTGATTTTATTTGTTTCATAAAATGAGAGTATGGCCAAAATATGCCCAAAGAATATTAAACCAAATATCTTCTAGTAGTGAGTAAATAGAGAAATAAGTAGGGAGCAAGCACCTCCAACTTTAAAGAAAACATTGAGAAACACAGGAAAATTTGTTGTCAGAAATAATCCTGCAGCATGAAGGAAATTCACTGAGTAAGGTAATGGGAGTTTTCCAGCAAATTCCTATAATTACTCATCTATCACAGGATTTTAACAAGTTGCTTGGTGTTGCCTTACAAACCAACATTAAAACGTTTGTCTCCTTTGCTCCTTTTCCTGGCCATTCAGCAGCAATTAAACAATAAACACTTGTCGTTCACCAGTTTGTGGTTCCCACGGTAAAAGTTATGCTCAAGTGAAGATTGGAGCACTGAAGCCAGAAAATCTTAACCTTTGTACCTAAGTGCACTCTCAATAAAGTTTACTCTTTTTTTCTTTCAACAAGCACTCTCACAAAAGCAAAGTATTGCATGCATCTCTGCAAGATTGGTAATTGAATTCCCATTTTCGGATTTTATATTCCTGATACTAAGCTTCAGTCCAGAGGACAGTGAAATCAGTAGAAAGCTTTCCAGTGACTCCTACAAGATAAATCAAACTCTAAGAGAGCACTGAGAGTTTTATGGCTCTTGCTAGGTACCTTCCTCAAGAAATTCAGGATTTGAAAATAAATAATCAATGCTAAAACGTACAACGAGCTTTAAGGATATATTTAGAAGCAAGTCGAGGTCTGTGCTTAGTCTGAACAGTGGAAATTCACTGAGGGCAGTAGCAATGCAAAGGTGCAAAGGAGGATGACACAGCACACTTTATCATTGGGGTGAAACGGTGTGAAGGGGAAATTTAGTCAGAGGGAATGAGCAACCACCTGGCTGCACGGAGGGAAGTAAGAGGATGAGGGTTACAACTGTAGTAACGTGTAAGGTTGTCAGCTGTGCTGTTCTTGACTTTATTTAAAGGCAGGCTGCATCCTCACAGACCCAAAAGCTGATGAGGACCGAGTTCCCTTTGGTCGCTTGCAGATGAGCTGACTGATGAAGGGTTATTTGGGGTTATCTGCTTATCCTGATGATTGATAACATCTGTTCCACAGCTGACAATATTGGGCACCGTACATCCATACCAGGGAGTGAAAGCGGGCAGCGCAGTTTAACTCCTTTGGGATATATGGCATACGAGCCCTCTCACCCAGTGTCCTGCCTCTCCTGCATTGTTCCTGTTGCTTGCCTTGACAGCAATGCCTGTCCAGAACAGCTCATTTTCCACCTCTTTGCCGCAGTAAACCGCGACCAAGGGGCCAGGCTGGACCCAGCGGATCACATCTGGCGGCTCTGCACGGGGTAGGAGGACCAGGAGCAGCCTGAGCCGGAGCGAGGAGCAGCCCTCGTGGCGGGGGAGAGCAAATTCTGGCGTTGTTCACCCCGACCTGCGGGCAGTGCACCTGGAGGGCGGCACAAGCCCCTCAGCCTCTCCCAGGGGCACGGCGGCAGCGGGCAGCCCCGGGCGCTGGGGCACAGCAGCTGGGGCGGGCAGGTTGCCGCACGCCGCCGTTTCCCCGCCAGCCGGGGGCGGGCAGGCTCCTTCCCGGCTCCCTCCCGGCTCCGCGCTACGGCTGTCCCCGCCCGGGGAGGACTACAGCGCCCGTCGGTCCCTGCGCGCCGCCCACACACCCCCGCCTCTCGCCGCTATCGCTCCCTCCTGCCCGCCGGGAGCCCGACGCGGCTCGCCCGAGCGGGGCTGCGCTCGCCGGGCAGGGCAGGGGGTGCTGCGGGCGGTGGCCACGCTCGGGGGCGGCGGCGGGGTGGAGCTGGAGCTGGGCGGCCCCGGCCCCGTCCCGTGCGGGGGAGCGGCTCCTCGCAGCCTCGCTGCCCCGTCCCGACCATCCTGTCGCCGCGGCTCATGAGGTGAAGATGGTGATCCGCGTCTTCGTCGCCTCCTCCTCGGGCTCGGTGGCGGTGAGTGGGGGCGAGGGCGGGGAGCAGGGAGAGGAGCGCGGCCGCCGCGGGCAGGGCTCAGCCTGCGGGGCCGGCGACTGCCGGGGCTGGCGGCTCGTCCTCCCCGCGCTGCCCAGCCCAACCTGGGCTCCGAGCCTTGTCCCCGCACTCCGGCGCGGACCCCAGTCCGTCCGTGGGCTGCCCTGGGACGCGGCGCTGAATTTGCCGCGGTTGCGTGCGCGATGGGGGCGGAAAAGGCAACTCTCCTCCGCAGGGCTGCCGAAGCTTAACTAGTTGATAAATTGCCTTAGGCAAACCAAGCACCCCGGAACCTTTGTAGGGGACAAATCTTGGGTGTGTTTAAAGGGTCTTAGAGGTCGTTAAGCGGGGCTAAACTTTCCCTGTTGGGAGGCGATCAGCGCCGCGGTGCAGGGGAGAGGGAGCCGAGCCCGGGCAGGTGCGGTGCCTCGGTGCCTGCCACCCTCGGCACGGTGGACAGATAAATACAAGGAGAGCCTGGGGACAGGCTTCAGGCCACCAGCACCTCTCTGCATTAAGAAATACTCTGGAATAGGTACAGCTCTTCTCACGCGCGCTTTTGAAGGGCATCACTGCGTTCACTGTTTAATTGAAGCTTGTACATCATTCTCTTGTTAAATTAATGATGCGTGTGACCTATGAATTTCCATATTTTCATATAAAGTGACAGCTTTTTGTTAAGGAAATCTGGGTGTAAACGTCCTACTGAATTCGTTTTTTAATAAGAAACATCTAAAGGATTTAGATATAATTGATATTCTTTATGCTTCAGCAGTGAGGGCAGCAGCACTTTCTGTGTTGCAGAAGAACATAGCACATTCCTATCTGAAGGTTTATTGTGTATTCAGTTCATTCAGCCTTTTACTGTGTGGATCTAGTTTGCAGTTCAGTAACATGATGATAGGTATGTGTTCTGTTTTGGCATGAAGGGTTCAAAATGCTTAGTGGCTGCATTACAGTTAATAAAAATTAATTATCCATTTCAGTAGCCAACGGAGTAAACACAGCATCTTCAGAACTCTGTAATCCATGTACATCAAGCATCCGTAAGAGAAATATCATCTTCCCTGCATAGGTAGTTGGTTCACACTGTGGTAGTGTAGCATTGCTAGTTTTAGTTTTTGTTTTATGTCCCATGGGTTGAACAACATAGTTTTGTATTTTATTTTTGTTGGAGAGGTAGAAAAGGGCCACATAATTCACTCACCCCCCATCTCCGGTCTGCAAGGAGGTTACTGATAGGAATTTTTAATTCTGCTCTCTCTTTACCCTGTCTGCCTGCAAGGTACATATGCAGTTAGCAGAGCAATATAATCCTCATAACTATCTATTAACCCAGCAAACCAAATCTAAGTTTGACAAGCAATTTAAATTGCACATCAGTCTCTTGCTGACTTTTTGTCCGGATTGGACAAGAAGAAGATGACAGGATATGGGTAACAGTTTGCATGCTGGTGATAGTCAACTTTCTTTCTCTAGTCATCTGTACATTTGAGTGCAGCCTAACCAGAGCAGAACAGATAATTCAGTGATTGAAGGTACTGTTATAAAGGGCCAGAGCTCTGACATCATTTTTCTGTCAGCTTTTTTTCATCTGCGTTATCACAGCATTTAAGAACTTTCATTATGGGTTAGGTTCCTGCTGTTCTCAGTGTTGCATCATGGAGGCTTTTCTTTTTTCTGTAGGCTTTGCAGGGGGTGTCCTTAGATCCAGGCTAAGGATGGAGGAAAAATGATGAAGAGAACACTATTATTAGCTAGTTATGTGGGAATCTGCATCTGGAGAAGAAGGTGGTTACTGTATTTCATGTCTCTAAACAGTTTTAAGGGAAGTTTTAAACTTATTATTATCTTCTAGAGCTAAATGTTAGTGAAAGAAAAGAAGTTTTTGAGTCATGCAGTTGTCATCTCCTCCAGCCTTCAGCGCTACATCAGCTATTTTTTGGGATCCTGTGAAATTCACGAGACAGAATTATTTCCCCATCGAGAAAAATGAGTCCCCCATATAGATCCTACTCTATCTCCTGCTAAAAATGGTGTCAGAATCCATGGTTTAATTTCTATCTGTAAGTCAACTTGAGTCAAATTGTAGGCTAGCTGCTTGTAAGAGTGGATGTTTCTCAGATTAGTATCTGACCTGCTGTAATTGACCAGAAACTTCTATATGTAATGCTGACTGACAAAAAAAAGCAGTGTCATTGTGACATAACTATTTTTCCAATCTCTCTAGACATACTTTGTTAAATTACTCTTTATTTTAAAATAGAAAGTCCATGTAGTCTCTTAGAGTAAGTTTTTATTATATTTTGGCAAATATAATGAGCTAAACTCTTTGTGTACGACTCCTTTTGAAGTCTTCAGAATACCCAGGTCAAATGATAGGCATTTGGCTGAAACATTCCTGAGAATTACACTGATTGTATACTCAGCGTTTGCACAAATATAACTTTATCTGGAAACTACTGAAGTATTTCTTGATCTCAATACTTGGTGTAATTTGTTTTGTGTTAAAGAAGATAAAAATATAGAATTGTCACTCGTAATTCTAAGATTCTAGTGCATAAAATATTTTGAGGATCATTCCAAAGAATGAGAAAAGAAACTAGTTGAAGTGAATGAGAAGGAGCCGAGAATAACGTGAATTTTCCCTTCATTTGGTTTTGGAGTTCTCCCTGCTGCATCTTCCAAATATCTGAAAGATCTTAGATCCCCAAGAGGTTAATTGTTTCGTAAAACTTGTAACTATAAACGCTTTAAGATGCATGAGCTTAAAATAACTCTCAGATCCCAAACTGTAGTTGTTGCTTGAGTGGAAACATTGCTCTTCAGTGTTCAGGGAAGCTGGACAGTGGGTTTAGCCTGTAGGGACGCTGTAGAGGAGTTCCTGATACCTTGTGGGAAGGGAGGAGGGTGGCATTGTGAGTGCGGGTACATTTCTAAATCATCTCGTGTTGTTTTAAGCATGCATTAGGCAGATTCAATTGAATTGCAATGCGAAGCCTCTGAATAGGCAGACAGGCATGTTTCTACAAGCCTTACTGTCTCCTGCTCTTTCTGACCTGAATTTCTACTTGTGTTGGTAAGCTGTGTCTCAAATTCCAAGCACTTCTTTGTGGGGCTGGGGAGGCAGCCTTTGCTACTCCTCCCTGATAAGGACAATCAGTGTTCTTTTGTGCCTAAGAGAAAGGTTGCTTTAAAAGTAGCCTTTACTTTTCTCGCTCAGCAGTGCTTACTGTTTTCAGGAAAAAGTTTATGCTCATGTTTTTCACCAAATCATTCCAAGGCAACTGTAATTGTATCTGTTTCACTTTCTCCAGTCTATCAATACAAATTTACACTTGTGCTACTGTACTACACAGAGACTCAAATGGTTTTCAGTATTTTAAAGCAGCTTTACCTTCGTCAGGAAGCTGGTAGTATGAGCTAAGTAACTTTGAGTTTGGAATTCCTACAGTTATCTTGAAATGTCAAACCAGAGAAGACATCAGTCTTGCAGCTAGAAGGCTGAAGATCAGGTAAGGGGAATATCACTGAAGAGCTGTTAAATAATGGAGAACCTTCAAACAGCTGCCTCTTGTACTTTCTTCTTTGTGATATTAATTTATTGAAGCTTCATCTGTTGAGCTGAACAGATAGTATAGGGGAATTAAGGAAATAATGTTACATCAGGTACAATCTACTCTGACTAGTGAGATATGTGGAAAGCCTTCCCATTGAAATTTTTGTATGTTCACAAGATGAGAAAAACAGATCACTGAAATGAATTCCTTTTAGTGCACAAAGATAAGTGCTACTCAGCCACATTTTTCAGGAGAACATGTTTGGGAGGATAGGAGAGTTTGGGGAGGAGCAGCAATAGCCTGAAAAGAATAGACTGTTTTAAATGACCAAAACTTGGACTTTGACTCTTGCAACTGAAGAGGATTATGGATATTTTACTAGGAAGCTTGATAAGATAGGTGCAGTTATAGTTAAATTGTTTCTATAGCAAATATTGGTTTTATGAGACTAAAGCTTTCCTTTTGATTAAGCGTATTATGGAGGTCAAATGAGTTGGAGTTTTTGTTTCCTGGAATGACTTTAAATCACATTATAAAACATTGGAATGTCAGAATAGTTATAGTCATGTTTGTTTGGTTCACTTGTTGTTGGGTAATGTAATGGAGACAAATACAGTGCTAGCATTCTTAAGGCTAAGCTGGTTTCTGATGGATGATAAAGTTCAACTCCACCCTTGTTTGTAAAAAGTCATTGTAACTCAGCATTTCTCATAGCACTTCTCAGAGAGATTGTGCTTCTTGTTGGAGTTGTGGAAAAAATTAACTTAGAATATTTCACTTCTAGAATATATCCACCATCTTAACTTTTTTTTTTTTTTTGCCTCTCTGCACCCCAAAAACACAACAGTCAAAACTGAAAGTGATTTGGTTGAGTGATACAAGTGCCTTTTGAGAAAACAGTATTAGTTATGGTGATCATTTGGAAAAAAAATAAGCATTGTAAATTATAAATATTATCATGATTTTTAATATTTGAATTTCATAAAATCACATCAGAGTAGCAGGTAAGCTAGCTTTTCAGAAATGAGACAATAATCTTTACAGTAGGAAGTGATCCTGCAATGTTTACATGCGAAGTAACAGTATTTTAAGTGCTGTCTACATCTGTCAGCATGCTGAGGATACACCTGTTGGATTGGATCCTCAAAGCCTGATTTATGAATCCCACATGAACATCATAGTGTGTCACTTCACCTGTTCAAGGTGGTGGTGCTTTTGTGCACCTGCAGAGCACTGCTGTAACCACAACAGTGATACTGGAAGAAAAAGGCTGGATCCTTGCTCAGTCACTGGACACATCATATGTATCCACATCTTGGACATTAGCAATTATATTAGGTGCATAGGAGAGATCTGGGGACTTTCTGGATCTAGTCCCTTTGACAAACAAAATTAGTTCATTCTTCCTCAAGTTTCTTATTATCAGGGCAGGTGACTCATTCATCTTTGCTGGCTTCTGTCAGTCCTATTTTGCAGGGTTGTGGCAGAGAGAGCCTGAGACCCTCACTCATGATTGTGAATTCTGTGAAGAAGGGAGGTCAGTGTTGAAGGCTTTGGTGGTTTTCACCTTAAGGACTTGCTGTCTGTGCATCTAAGTTTCAGGTTTTTATTCCAAGTAAGTCTAAGCTCTAGTTCCATTCTCCTGCCTTGTGATGGAGAGAACTGTGAGCCTGTGAACAACAATTCATATTGCTTAAGGAATGTGTTCAGGAGGGAGCTGAATGTGAACCCTAGTCACAAGGATACAGGCTGAATTTGTGTGTGGTATTTAGTACCTAACTGTTGCACCATTCTTGTATGCTCTAGTGCTTTTCAAATATTTACATTTCTTCTTGGCAGATGGATCATGTCAGAAATAATGCTACTTTAAAGAACATGCTTTGGACTACACAGTGTTGTGTGCAGAAGGTTGGTTACCGACCTTTGAATACAGTTAGCTGTAATAAAACTTCAAAGGAAGTATTGTTCTGACTGAGGTTATGAAGACTTTTCCCCTTTGTTTTTCTATAGAGTACAGCAGTATCAACATGCAAGTTCCTAAATGGACATGTTTCATTGATGGTGACTTGTTCTCCTTAATATTCCACCCATATTGTTAAAGTCTAGAAATTCTTTTTCCTATCTCTGGTCATAGTGATTCAGCGGTCATCCAATGATTGCTGGATGTTGTATATAACTGAAATTGTTTATAATAAATGAAAAAGAATATTGAAGTAAAAGCTAACTTGCATGCAATTTATTAGTACAAATTTCTTAGGAATGTTCAGAAATTGGGAGTTAGAAAAATAGCATTTAAGGAAGTTCATCATTATATAATATCAGTATCACTTTTATATTTATCAATCTGAGTGCAACTTGAATATAGAAAATTGTCACTGAGCTGGTAACCCAGAGTGTATCTCTTTACTAGCAAGTACTCTGAGGACAGTGGCTTCCTCGCCTGCAGCCTCAAGTGTTGGCCCCCTTAGGGAGTCTGTCCAAAAGGAAATGTTGGGATCTTGTTTTCCTTACAGTGTGGAAGCCTACTAAGAAGAGTAATGAACACAGAAACGCACGACTCTATGGAATCTATTCCTAGTTGAAATCTATTGTATCCAAAAAACCATGGTCATGTTCTTGTATGTCAGTGTTTTTTAACAGCCTAATTTTTTAGTAAGTTTTTAGAAGATGATTTAATAGTTTAGAAGATAGTTAACATTTTGCAAGTCACTTAAGTTGGTAAATTTCTTCCTTGGTGAGGTGAGGGTAAATGTAGAAGTGGTGATGGTGTTTCTTACCTGTGACTGTCAATGAAAATGGTCTGCAGATAGCTGCCAAAGCTCAGAAGAGCTTCTGAATTCCTCAGTAGCCAAGAGATTGATTCCATAATCTTCTTTCCTGGAGTTGGTATGCTGTTTAGTTGGCACCCGTTGGATGGGCAGATGGACTCAGTTCAGAGACCTAAGTCACTGTTGTCTGTCATTTCTGAAAACATCAGATTTCAGTGTGTCTCATGTTGATGAGCAAAGGGTGACCTGATCTTCCAAGGAATGACTCAGAGTTGTTGGTGACTGGGCAGAAGCAGTGCCTGAGATACAATGTTGTGCAAGCAATTCATTTAACATAGTTTGTCTTATTCCAAGAGAGCACAGACACAAAACTTCCTTTCTTGTCTTATATGGGCTGTAGACCTCCATCTGTGAAGTATTTTGGGGTGAAATCTTTTAATTCTTCAGTTCAAGGCTGAGGCAGTCCTTCCACTCAGGTGTGCTACTTTACTGCAAAATATTTATCACTGTTCTGAAGGGGCTGAGTCTAAAGCATGTGGATATCCTCCTTTTGTGGTCATAAGAGCTACAGTGATGAGGAACCTAGTTATTTTTTATATTATATAAAAAGAAGTTATTTCTATCTCATTAGTGGGGGAAGGGAAAATCAATTTGATTTGCATCAGTAAACAAGCTTATTTAGTCTAAATTTAATATTGTACTTCACTGTAATTTAATTTGGTACAAAGAAAAGGGGGTAACTGTCTAGGTAGCTGATTTCTGAAAAGAAGTTCTTAGGAGATGCAGGTTGTTCAGGGAGTCAAGTGAATCATCAGTGAGAGTATGCCCTTCTGTTGCTGCCCATCTGCCTTGGGTAGGACAGACCTTGTCTTCACAGTTAAGGGTTCCAGGATTTGTTATTGTTGGTTTTGCTGTTCTATCCTGGATAACTAATACCCATCATTCCTACTAACACAAAATGGGAGAATACAAGGTGTTTGTCATTTTACTGCAAGGAATAAACTTGCAGAAGTTAATGCCTGGGAGTGACATTTGCATATGTATCAACTTGCATTTTATTTGAATGAGCATATGTAGATATGTACTTTTGCATACACACATTTATATGGAGAGAAACATATATATATTCATATATGTGGATATGGATATATATATATGTTTAGGCATACATACTTGAACCCTTGAATCATTAACAGATGCTAATTATCCCTCAGTAAAAATAAGCCACTGATTGTAGCATTCCCAGAAGAGAAATAAAGTCCTGGTGCCTTTAGGATGCTCAAGATATGTCAGCACCTCTTGGGGCCGTGTCAAAAATGCCTGCTCCTTTGTTGCAGCTGTGGATGTCTATCTTCAGTGTAAGCTAGAGTGCTGAAATTGTGGTGCTTGCTCTCCTATCTCTATTATTCTATGTTATTCCACCTGTCTGGCCTGTACTTAAAAGCTTTATTTATGTACCTTACTTCAGCTAATGAGTTGTTTGCAGAATATCAGAATACCAGCCTAAGATACCCACCAATACGATTGTGCTGGCTAATGGGGATATACAGTGGAATAAAACAGTTCTCTTCCTACCTAGGAAAAAGGTAACATCAATGTAAACAATGTTCCAAAGATTTTTATCTGACAGCTCTAACAGGGATGGCAGGGGCATTTGGAGACCTTAGTGCTGATAATTCAAAATTGCTCTTCTGCCTGTTGCAGAGCTCCAGGACTAAACACCTGGCTGTGTTCTGACCTCCTCCATCACAGTGTGAGCATTTGCCTTCGTGGGTGCTGAGGTGGGCGAGTGGTACAGTGGCCCATGGCACAGAGCATCTGCAGCACCAGCCATGTCCAGTTGTGCCCTGTCACAGGGGCAATGATGACTTGTGGCCAAGCCCTGAACAGCCACAGTTCCTGGCTTTCTGAATGTCCCATTTCATGGGATTGTTCTGTTGCAAACTCTACCAGCAGGGTTAATCTCAGAGCTTTTGTTTGTGAGAAGAGGCTTGAAACTATGAACTTGATATTAAATGCAAATCAGAGCATGATTGGGTGTGTTCCATTCACACATGCTAACATGCTTTCCCATTGGCTTTTGGATTTTTATACTGTTACAAAGGGGCAGAGTATTGTTTACCTCCATATGTTGGGAGATACAGCCTGTTGTGATTATTTTCACCAGTCTGTGTAGCACAGGTCCTCTGAATCCACTGGATAGGTTCCTCTTGAAGCAAGAAAAAAATTCATCAGAATTTAACAGTGGAAAATCTATTAAAACCTTCACAAGTTTGTTTTGTTTTCTGGCATTTTCATAGGCTGCAAAGGATGATATTGGGTTTTGTCAGTGCTATTAAAACCTTTATGAGTGATTATTTGGAACAATTGAATAGTAACATTACAAATCAATTAAAGACTGGTTTCTTAATCTCTGTTTTTCAAAGAAAATCAAGTGAATTTTTGTGTCCCTTTATTTGAAAGGAAGCTTCTTTTGATCTGATGAAAAATAGAGCATCAGGAACTGTCATTAAATTGCTGCAGGGTTAGTGAAATTATCATCCCTGTCCAATCTAAAGAAATGCGGTTCAAGTATGCATTAAACCTTTGATCTGGATCTGCATCTCCTAAGGTCAGATAGTCTTCCTGAAACATCTCTAATTGAGTGATCTGATAGGTTTATGTAGAAACAGAGACAGGAGTGGCATTTGAAGGATGTAGATAGCATCACATTCTTCAGTAGGAACCAGCCAGGAAGCTAAAATTAGTTAGAAAAGAGATACAAAACTAATCTTTGATCAAAGAAGACAGCTGCTATGAAGGCCCTGATGTGCAAGCAGTCCTTTCACTGGCTTGCCTGCAGCAAGGTCTGTTTTCTGGTAAAGGTTCCCAGCCTCAGGCCCCAGGGAAGTCAAAAGTCAGTGGATTTATGCAGCTTGGTATTCTGCAATACCTTTGGCTATGTGGAGGTGACTCCTGTTGACCTTACAGGAGATGTGTCTGCAGTTTATGGGATAATAATCAGATGGCTGCTGTGTTTGGGGATGCACTTTGTCACTAAGAAATGGGTCTGCAGAAGCATAAAAGAAAAGAGAATTTACAGATACAGAACTGCAAAAACACACAAGTTACACAGATATAGTTGTATTTGTTGAAAGAGAAATAATGTTGACATTTATTAATAAGGTTAGAAACCTTGTTCTGCTCAGTTGAGTCAAAGATAATTTTGTTACTGATCTGAATAATAGCAGTGGCAGTCAGCCCTGGTTTAGAAAATCCATCCTCCTAGCTTTACAAAAACATGAGAAAATGTTGCAGTAATATAGTCTAATTTGATCTGAAATACGACAATTGTCTCAAGCCACAAGTGCATTTTTCTGTTGCAGTTTCATATAGTGCTGAGAAAACCTGTAAATATCTGCAAAACCTTAGCACAACAAATTCTGGATAACTTGCACTGCTGTTACTGTTGTTATTTTAAAGGGCATTTTCAGAGGTGTGTATATCTGTAGTTGGCAGAATGACACATCTGTGCTCTGTGGATAGTAACTGTCAGGAGAAAAGAGCATTGACAACTTTATTTCATAAATTTGTGTTTGAAATTCTTGGGAGCATGTTGGAATCATAGTATCTCTGCTCCTTTAAGGTGAGAGAACAAGTAAATGCAAGCATTGTCCTTTTTAAGGAAACGCTAGATGCTTTTTCCAAGTGGTCAAGGGGACTTATAATTCCCCCAAATTCATGGAGGAGGATTAGTACCTGTGTGGGAATAATATGGCTGTGGCATATTATCCAGAACAGGATTCTGCATTAAACCAAACATGCCACAGCTGGGCTTGACAGTACTGCAGTCCTCAAGCCTGCCTTAATGTGCTTTAAACCTTCTGCCTTGCTGCCAGGAGATTGCTGCACGTGGCATTTTATGGATCCACATTCTGCATCCACTGGCTCTTGTTTCAGAAACAGCTGGAGCTGCAGCTGTGTGTACCTGGGTGTTGGGCTATGGGCCCCGAGTGACAAAACAGAGAGGGTGCAGCTCATGGTTATGGCAGGAGACGGCCAGAAGAGCTTGTATCTTGTGCTGACAGAGCTAAGACCCCACCCAGATGAAACAAGGCTAATTGCTTGTTATTTCTCCTGGATTGCAAGGTGGTTTTTTTCCATTCTAGTAGATAAGTATTCCTTTGCCACCGGGTTTTGCTGCTTAAAGCTAATGAGAAGAAAGAAACACGACCTACTTTTTTAGTGCTGAAAATTTTCTTTTATATCTCGTTTGCAATAAATACAGAAAATACAGCTGGGAATGCTTTATTCATTGTGACAAAACAATGTGACTGATAAATACAGAGAACTAGTTCAAACACTTTCTGTGTTCTGCTGACTCACCTCATCACAAAAAAAAAAGGCAATTCTGTGTTTTCATCTTAGAAGTTCAGGTTGTAAACATGTTACATAATAGGAAATGTGTGTGAATCTCTTCTTAGGGGGATTTTTGGTTTTTAAACTTTTATTTTCCTTCACAGAATTTAGAGTAGAATGGAATATTTCCTTTGGAAGCAACTTACAAATGATCATCTAATCCAACTGCTTGACCACATCAGGGCTCACCAGAAGTTAATTAAAGCATGTTATTAATGACATTGTCTAAATGTGTCTTAAACAATTACAAGCTAGGCAGCCTGTTCCAGTGTTTGACTAACTGTGAAGAAAGGCTTCCTTATGACAAGTCTGAGCCTCCCCTGACAAAGGTATTACACATCCCATCACTGGATACCAGGGAGAAGAGATGAGCACCTCCCATGCCCCTTCCCCTCCTCACAAACTGTCGGGAGTCATGAAGTCACATCTCAGCCTCCCTTTCTCCAGACCTGACAAGCCCAGGGCCCTCAGGTGCTCCTTACAGGACATTCCTTCCAGCCTCACCATCAGCTTTGTTGCCTTCTTCTGGATGCATTCAAGGACCCTCACACTCTTCCTAAGCTGTGGGGCCCAGAGCTGCTCAGGGTACTCGAGGTGAGGCAGCACCAAGGCTGAATGCAGTGGGATAATCACCCCTCTGGATCTCCTGGTGATGCTGTGCTTGGTGAACCCAAGGGTGTGGGTTGCCCTCTTAGCTGCCAGGGCACACTGCTGAGCATTAGAGCATTTACTCACTTTCCAAAATCTGCTTATCAAGATGCTCTCTTTGATGCTATTTCAGTGAACTTTAAGCAATTACCAAATATTTAATGTTTTAGGAAAATAAAGAAACAACATGGATTAATCGTGTTTTGCTTCCCAAAATCATAATTCTACCAAGTAAGCTGATGCACACAACAAAGCAACATCTCTAAACCCCTGCAGATTTTTAGCTGTACCAGTTTCAGACTCCCATGTGCAAACTATCCTCCATTCTGCTTACTCTGCACAACTGTGAGACTGAAAGATCAACTTTCTGTTCATCTATGCAGGACTGAGTTTCCAATAGTTTAGACTTGACAGTTCTCATCTACCTTGCTGAACTGAAACTTTGCTGGGGAGCAAAGGATATTCCTCAGAATCAGACAACTTGGAGAAATCAGAAGAAATAAACACGAATTAATGTAATATAGCATGGAGATCAGAGAACAACTTGCATTTAGTTAGTAGGTACTGAAAAGTAGTTGAAATAGTAAGAGTTGCAGTTATCATACTTGTATTTATGTGAATTTGAATTATGTATTTTGAAAAGGAGGATAGATGTTGCTTGTTGAAAGGGTTTCTTTCATGATGCAAAATACTTGCTATAAATATGCCACTTTGACAAAAGGGAATAGTATGAGGAGGAGTTAAATGCAGAATGCCAAACAGGAGATTTAAATTATTCTCTGGCATCTTTGAACGGTTTCTGCTGGAAAAATGCATGAAAATAACACTTTATTTTTAACTACTCTCTTGAACTACTGAAACATATGGTAAATTGCAAACAAAAACATCTATCTATTGAAAGACGTTAGCTGCCAGCTAAGATTTGAATTGTTAGCCTTTTGAAGCAAGAGTCTAGCCCTGCAGGATGGTTCCATCAGGAGAAGTTCTTGATAGCTGAGGATATGTTTTATGAATCCCTGAGATCTTCCAAGGCGGTCAAAGTTTCTCCTGTCTCTTGTTGCTAGCCACTAAGATCCTCAACTTTGTTTAAAAGGAAAAAAACAGGTCTTAACACATAATTCTAATAATTTTGGCAGAGACATTTTTAAGATCAGATGAATTTATGGGCAAACTCTGGTAATCTGCCCCCTGTTTTATTTAGAGGTGAAGAACCATTGAAGAGCCAACATGCTTTCCCAGTACCCTCACAAGAAAATACCTATGACTAGGAAAGATCCTATATATGCAGCAAAAGTACCATTTCAAGCATGTATATTGTCAAATAGGAATGTTTTCAGGATAGAGTAATTCCACAGATTCTTCCTGTAGGTTATAATCTAAACTGTCAGCAGGCTTTGCAACCTCCCCTACTAGAACAACCAGATTTGCATCCTGACCTTTAATCTGGCAGTCACCTGCTGCTTGCCAGGCTGGGCAGGGAATCTTCTGGCTCTGTTACTCAGTCTGCATGGAGTCCTTTGGCTCTTAGTCTGTTTTACTAATTTGGAGCTGCCTGTACCCTCAGTGAGACTTCCAGGTTCTGGTACAATTCCTGCTGTGCAGTCTTCAAATCTCACTTTGTTTTAGCCATTTTTTATTTCCACAGCAATGCTGTACTTTTTAGTTTTGAATTGATGCAACAGAAAAAAATTCACACCTTTAAATGGAAGGTAGATCCAGCATCAATGGCATTCTTATTCTTTTGATGAGGAAGCAATGACCCAAAATTTGGTGTTCATAGCATCTATTTTCCTACAGTCCATTGGAGACTCCTGTGTAAATGGGTCTTCAACACTGTAAGAACACATTGTTCCTACTGCAATTGGAAAATTATAGAATCACTTACTTTATTTGTGTACATTGGTGGTAGGTCTTGTTTCCCAAAATACAGAATAATTCAAGAGAAGTAGACTTGAGTATGACTTCAGAGGCTTTTTCAGCTGCACACATCTCAAAGGCACCTTGTGTGGCACTGTCTAGGTGTTTTTTCTGTAGAATGTTGTCTTTTTCCTTTCTTGGCCTTTCCCCTTTTTCTGTTTCTTCCATTTTTGTCTCTCCTTTTTGCTTTGTACTTATTGAAACAATACCTAGTAAACCTGTGAGCAAACTCCCATCATCTTGTTCTTAGCAGTGATTGTTGTATTTATACTTGCTAAAGACTCCTTTGTGTTTCAGAATGTTACTCTGTTACTTGCACAGAGAGCAATGATTTCAGACGAACTGCCTTAAATAATAAACTTTTCCCCTTACCTTGTGATAGACATATGTGCACACACAGAAATAGATTTAAATGTGTTTATCAGAATGCAACATCTGGCTAGGAAAATATGAGGCTAGCAGGCATTGGGCATGGAGCAGTTTAACTGTCTTTGCAGCTTTATGGAAAATGTTTTCTTTTGCTGACTGCTTGTGATTAAGAATCTCTTAAAAACCAAACCTGTCTCAAATTTTAATTGCATTTCTTAAATATTGGATTCTTTTCAAAGTTACCATACAAACATTGCACAGGGGCAAAGGTGTGCAGAGTCCTTGGCTAAGCAGTATCTCAGCAGCTCCCAGAGACCTGCAGACTGTTTTTGCATGAAGCTGAACAGCTTGCCTTCCCAGTTTAATAGTGTTTCATATTGTGTGTCCTTAATTATGTCTCTGTGTGCAAAGCAGAAGGTTGCTGCTAGCAGGAGACCAGGGTAGTGCTGGCTGTATGTGGCCACTATTCACACACTGTTCTGTTTCTCTTCAGGTTGAAAAGTTCTGTGCTTAGTTTTCAGGATATTAAAACATTTCTTTTTTTGAGGATGAAGCATGCAGGTGCTTTTAGCTATTTGGAGGCCTGTTATGAGACATGAGTTTTCCTTCTGTCCAATGCAATGAGGTATTTACTACGGTGGAGAGCCACTCACTTTACTTTCAGAAATAGTTATGCAATGCTGATTTTTATTTTCATTTTTAAATTTTCTTCTCTATTAACCTTCTCTTCATCACAGCTTCTTATTTTTTCATATATACATAAC
This sequence comes from Buphagus erythrorhynchus, assembly GCA_013400855.1. Classification (NCBI taxonomy): domain Eukaryota; kingdom Metazoa; phylum Chordata; class Aves; order Passeriformes; family Sturnidae; genus Buphagus; species Buphagus erythrorhynchus. The sequence continues at coordinate 13,432 of VZTT01026362.1, read as the reverse complement.
TGAGTTGTATTTTCCTGTGCCAAGAACAATGAATTAATCGTATGAACCTTTGTAAGGTTCTGTCACAGTGCTGCCATTTCACTGCAATAAAAATTGCCAGGGGTCAGTTATGCTCTCCTTTCTGAAGTCAGGCAAAGAAAAGAGAAATTTGGCAGAAAATCTCTGTCACTACAGGTCTCAAATGTGACAGGATCATGAGGATTTGCATTTCAAGCTTGTGAATGCATGGGATAGTTTTTTATTGCTTTTTTATGAGAACAGAAACATAGTGGAAACATAAGAAGAGAATGTGTTAACATAGCTTAGAATTCTGTTCCTTTATTGTGTTTAGGGCTTGCATCTGTTTGTTAGAGCATTATTCCTCATACTTCTTATTATCTGAGAGTATATGTTAAGCCACATCTATGTGAGAAGTGAAGATAAGTAATCCTCTGTGGTAGCTATCCTACGTCTGCATTTTACACTGCAACAGTCCTTTTGGTTATGTTTGCGTGACTTGTAAAGGCAGAGGCTCACATATAATATTTTCAGTCGTGGGAGTGAGTTGAGCTTGTGTTTATGTAACACAAGTGCTGCTTATGCAGTTCATATTTCAAATACCTGTAGCTGATCATGCTTTAGCCACTGCTGAGCCATTTTCTTAGGATGCAATTTTGTTCCTGATATAAACTGATGAGATTGTGGTGCTGACAGTATTGATGCTCCTTCCCTTGTTCCCCTGGTTCCTGCATTGTGCTTGTGTGAGGAAAGCTGCAGGAGCTACTTGGCAGGAGGAAGGAACATTGTGTCATCTCAGTGACAGCCAGCAGTGAGATCTGCTGAGTTGTATCATCAAACTGCACCATAAAGGTGCCCCTGCCAAATGCAATACATTCAGTTTTTGGCTGAGTCAGTTGATGGATAATGTGACTGATGCAGTTCTGGAGTGAGGGCAGGTGTGTGGAAAGAGTAACCAAATAGAAAAAGAAGGAAGAAAATTAGCAAGACCATCTCCATCTTTAGAGGCACAGGTGTGCCGGGCTGTGAAACAGGAGGTGAACTTAGACATCCATTCAATTTTTTTAAAAAAATGTCGGGCTTCTAAAATATGCTTGTGGTCTGACAAGCCAGCTTAGAAGATGACCTCATAAGGGTTTGTTCTCACTCACCATGTGTGGTCTGAATATTTTTCAGGGTGGGATTTTGTGTTAGAGAGATGGCTGTTTGTTCTTGGGATCTCTCTGGAATGAGTGGACAGTTCAGGGTGGGCTTTCAGTTCCTTCAGTTCCGAGAGGGTGAGACTGTAAAACAGCCCGTGCTGCATGTCTCAGTCACCAGCCAATGCATGGAGTGGTACCTGCTGTCATTCCCTCCACTTGCAGGCAGAGGACAGAAACCCAGGGAGTGCCTTATCTCCAGAAGGTGGGGGGTAGAGTCTACAGCAGAGGACCAACCTTCCACATCCACTTTGTGAGCACCAGACACTCAGCAACATTCCTGCTGTTGACACTGTGAAGGAATTTGAGACTGAGAATGTGTCTTCTTTGTCCCATTTATATTAACTGGGCAAATGAAAAAAGGCAGAGAAATTCTCTTTAATCATAGCACAGTTCCTATTAATATTGTGACTTGAGTCATCTTGTATATAGTAGAGTAGAAGTAATATTCGTTTATCCTGAATTAGGTAAATCCTGGACTACTAAGATTTTTGCAAGGTATTGAATACCTTGGTTAAAATAGTATAGAATGATGAAATGCAGCTGACTTTCAGTAATGAAGAGACCACATGCTATGCTCCTCTGGCTCAGCAGTTGTCAGTCAGTAGGGAAGCCTTTCTAGACCAAAAGAATTTCTGAAAACAGGTTCAGGAAGCATAGACAGGGCAAAAAAGAAGGAAACTGTCTCTTGTTGGAAGTGATGGGAAGCTTTCAGGGAACTTTGGATAGAGGATGTAATCTGATTTTTCTAAACTTCTGCTCCAACCTGGATATGATTTATAATGGTAACATCCTCATTTTTTCATTCTGCTACTAAATGAGCAATATGATTTCTCTTACTGCCAGAGATCACTGTTCAGCTGAGCTGGAGATCTTAGTTGTGTGGGAAACAGAAATCATAGAACAGAACAATTTTTAGTCTCGGAAAAGACATGAAAAGTGAGGTGGCTGCAGTGAGGTGGATTCTGAACAAAAACAAGTAAATATTTCAAGTAAAGGCAGTCAATTAATTGTAGGAACAATTTGCAAAGACCATCTCTGTTATTATCAGTTCAGGAGAGGATCTTAGAGGGGAAAAGAAGTCTGAAGAAACCTTTTACTCCTAAGAGGAATTAATTCAGGGATGCTGAAAGTCAGAACAGATAATCCCAGTGGTCTCACCTGGACTGGCCTGAGTATGTCTTTGAAATATTTTTCCAAAGCAGTCTCAAAATGTATCCTCCTGTTACCTGTTGCAAATCAGTATAAAGAAGTGAAAACTAGGACAGAAAGACAGACTTTAGCTACAATAGACTTCCTTAATAGATTGGTTACTGATTAAGTGATTAGTTCATTTTAGCAGTTTTATGTATCACAATGGACATCCTATTTTTGTTGCTTTTTAATCCTAATAAAGATACCAGCTCTGAATACAAGGGTAAAATTGAGTTGTCTCTGGGGATTTTTTCCTGTTTTAGTTTTGTGAATAGAAATATAGATTAAGAATAAAACCAAACCCAGATAAATGATGTTCAGAATAGAATTACCGTGCTAAAAATAGGGGAGGCAAATGTTGGACTATAATAGCAGACCATAAACTCCATCAGTTTTCTCACTGCATTTAAAGGTAGATTAGGATCATATTACATAAAGACTTTTCTCTGAAACTTCACAGTGGATATATGTTTTGAAGGTGTATTTTATAGTGTCTTCTGGAGAGCTGAAAGGTATTAAGCCCCAAATATTTTGATGCTGAAGCAGTCTGTTGTGTAAGACTACAAACGCTTTCCCAAAGTGGTGTATGAATAGCCACAAACCAAGTTTTTTCTGAATGTGGTACCTCTGACAATGGGATTATTTTTTTCAGTTGCATCAGACTTGAGAAACCTTGGTAGCAGCAAGATACTGTACAAAGAGTATTATCCACCTCCATAGTTTGTCAAGTGAGGATGTATTTTTCTCCACTGGGCTCTTGACAGGACAGACTGGTGAGGAAGAGAGGACTGACACTGCTCTTTGTGCTGTGTTGCCGTTGCTCCGTGTTCCCTGTGGCCACATGCTGGGAGCTTTTGGGGCTCTGGGTAAGCAGATGAGAGCTGCAGGCAGGACCGTGAGTGAGGCTGACGCACTTCTGCGGCACAGATCCAGTTGGAGACACAGACAAAGGTCCTGTGGTTTTCTTGGGGAATAATCAGCTGGCTTCTGTTGTGGCAGATGCTCTGAGCATCCATCTTAAACAACAAGGCGTAATTTAATACGATTTTAAATACAGCTAATGCTCTTGTTTCAGTTTATAGGCCTGAATCAAATAAATTGGGGAGGAGAAAATGCTAGTTTTTTGGCTTGAAATTTCCAGGCTATTTTGTTTAGGTTTAATGCAGCTGGTACATCCACAGCTGATAACTCATGCAGATGTCGTGTGGAGAATTGTAAAGCTTATGGCTAAAAAAACCCGAAAACCCCAATTTACTTCACTTCAACATCTTAATTAGTTTTATAAAAATAAAATGAGACATTAGGAAATTTGTGCTTGTGAATTCTAATGGTGTGAACTGTAAAATAATAGGGATCTGACTGAATCTAAGTTGCTCACTTTACAGGCTGCTGGGAGACAGCAGGTGAAAATCCATGATCCACCTGGATACAGCTGTACTGGTGCATGTCCTGGTCCTGAGAATGGAGTGCTCTGGTACTCTGAAATCCATGATAGAATGGCTGCTGGCAGAGTCTGCTTTGGCCAAGGCTAACTTAGAGTCTCACAAGCAGCCCGTGGCCATGATTTAGATGTTGCAGCATGCCAGGGATCATTCCCAGTGTGCAGTTTGCAAGCAGCAGCTTTGAGAGGCTGCAGGTCTAATAGCTTTGGCCAGAGGATGCCAATTGGCCTTGGGGCCAGAGGGCTGGCCCAGCCACTCTGGAGTTTGCTCATTGCTCTGACCAGTGCAGGAGGGATTTCATGTGGGTTTTGGTAGCACTTCACTATAAGAAAATTACCTCTCCCACATATAATTTTAGACATCTCTTTTCTGTTTAATATTTAGTATTTGTGTTAAGAATCTCTGTCTCTTTTGTGGTCTTTTGCAGCTTCTTGTTGAAAGACAGAGGAAAATGTTTTCGTCTTTCACTTCGACACTGGATTTTTAGGGGTGTAATAAGAGACGTGTTGCCTTTGGTACCACCAGTAATGATGATGCAGTAATTTTGCTGTTGTTGATAGTGCATTACTTGCATGCAAGTTCAGAGGCTGTCTTCTCTATGAAAAGTGATTCTTTCACATATGCCTAAAAACTTGTACCAGTGTTTGCAAATAAAGGAAAAAGAATAGGACACTGTGGCACAAATTTCAAAGCTTTGTATTTGTGGTTTCTTGGGATGGCTGCCTTATTTCAAGGAAATAAGAATTTCATCAGTATTACTTCCAAAATTATGTATTTTTGTGATACATTTAGATAGATAGACTTGGCTGTATGACAGGAGCGACTAGCACATGCATTTTGAAAATCCTCTGATTTCCAAATAGTATCTAGGTCATATGATACCCAGAGGCATCCACCTGGGCTTTATGCCAGCCAGGAACTGCATGGATATGACACTCCAGGAATATGGTAAAATTATTGAAGCTGAATTTTTTTCAAATAACACTGTGATGATAGCTGTAAAAAATATGGCACATAATTTATAGTTCCTTTCTGAAGGTATTAATTTCATTAGGTTGATGCAAGAAGTACACAGACTTTCATTTCAAAGGTTGCTGTCTTGATATAAAGTCCTTTTTGAGATAGAGGTTATCTTTACCTGAGTGTATCTTCTTGAAGCTCAGCCAGCTCTTAAGGGCTGATCTTAGTATCATAGAATTGTTAAGCTTGGAAAAGTCTTCTAAGATCATTGAGTCCAACCAGTCTTTGCAGGTAAAATAAAAACTGCCAGTGTTCTGCCTCTTTGTATAAAGATGATAATCTCTCTGAGAGGCAGAAACCCCATTAATTTAATACAAACCTCATGCTTTTTCTTTTTTTCTTTTTTTTCCTTTTTTTTTTTTTTCCCCAAAAAAATTCTTTTTCAAGAGTAGACATCATGCTTACTTTCA